>JARQOD010005311.1:0-48806 GCA_033576555.1 Oophaga sylvatica
TATGTGGGTGGGCGACCCTACCTGTCTATCATCCTAGATGGTATTGCAGTTCCGGCACTGTTAGACACTGGGTCCCAGGTGACCCTGTGTCGACCCGCCACCACAATTGTGGGTTACCAGGGCAATGGGGTACTCAGAGCCGAGCCCATGGAAGTCTATGGGGTTGTCACAGGTAGCTGTGGCTCGGTCTGTGGCCCTGGCGGTCTGGCGTATGTTGGGGGAATATTTACAGGGGATAGATTTATATACAGTTCGTGACGCCACCTGTAGTCTTCTGGTAATTTGTACCAGCGCTGCTGTAGATCTCTGAGGGGATGGTGATGCAGCTAGATGTCAGGTCCCCTACAGGTGGGATTCTTCCCTCAGGTCGGTAGTTAGGTAGGGATTGTGCAGGCATGCAAATCAATAACTCAGTCTCACACGGTCAGCGTCTTTCCATACCTTTACTTGCAAGATGATAAGACAGGTCCCAGGGAGGCTGATGGGGTTGATGGAGGATGAGCTTTGAGGCAACAGCTAAGCAAGTTAGGGGCCTCCTTTACTGTCCAACAAAGATGAGTACAACCAGCCTGCAGCGTAGTTCCCTCTATAACTCTAGTTATTCCAAAACTGTTCTGCCCAGTCAGATTTGTGGTGAAGCCTTCCAATTGATGAAACTAGGTTCTTGCTTTTGTCTGCGCTTGACTCAAAGTCCCTATTCCACCTGACTCCGGTTACGTACTGACTATATGGGGCTGTTTGCCGCGACCTAAAGTCCGGTAAATCTCTGGTTTTCTTGCCACTATGCTTGTAGCTAATAGTGATCCTTCGGTCCCCAGTGACCGGTTGCAATGTGCAGGACTTTTCCAAGCCAAAAGCACTTTTCCAATAATCTTCCTTCCACTTTGCCCTTCGATTTGCTTGACTCTTAATAGATAGCTCAGTCTGTCTTCCAGTGGGGCACAGCTCTGACTAGGCTGAGGTGAACTAGACCACCTGTACTAGCCTCCACGTTCTGAACTGCTAACAGACTCAAACTGGACACGTCTACTCTGTCCAAGGACAGGAAACTGACTGACTAAATCACTCCCTTCCACACCCCTGCTGGGTGTGTCAGAAGTGTACGTGATGTTTGAAGAGCCCTTAACTGTTACCTCTCCACTCATCCTCCTGGTATTGTGTACCAGGGCTACACATTCCCCCATGGTAAACGACAGCACTCCCGGGCTGTAAAATATAAAGAGACATTTTTGTTTATGCATGAAAACATCAACAATAACATTAATTCGTCCCATCCGGGAGGTGAGGATATCTTGAACGTTGCGAACAATAACATTATAAAGAAATACAAATATCAAATAAACATGTTCATAAAAATAGACAATATACTTGTGAAGGACCCGCACCAAACCTTCAACGTGGGTCCTGGGTGGGCTGCAGGACATCCGAATGCAGACCTCACTCAGTGCCACACCACACGGGTTTTATGTTCAGAGGTAAGTCAAGGCTTCATGCGAAACCATTAAAAGGCACCTTAGTGCAACTATTTACAGGATACAGTTTTTGGGCTGGCTCAGTCCTCAGCCTCTGAGTCCATTATAAGACATAATAGGGAAAAAACACATATATATATATATAGACTTTTTACAGTATTCACATCAATTCGTTATAATCACTGCTGATATCTAATGGGTAACTTCCCTTTTGTGGTTCGCTCTGATCTACGTGGTGTAGCTTCAGGTATATCAAGTTGCGATCTGTCTGCACTGCGTAACGGCAAACTATAGAACTGCCTCAATCTTTCTATGGATCTGGCAAGCGTACTGATGGCTGGGCGGTGTGAGTCAGCTTCACCAGGGGATCCCATAGTATGGGGCGCTGCTTCAGATGATCCTTCTTGAGATTCCACAGGTTGAGGTGTTGCTGGGATGGGTAACTCCTGAGCGGGCTCAACTGGCACCACAGGCACAACTGGAGGTAGAACTTCCTCTTGTGGCTGATAAAACTGCAACACTGGAATTATCACAGCATCTCCCAGTCTAGGCCAATCCGCAGGAAAATCTCCCAGATCCGTGTGTATGACCTCTTCTTTCCTTTCTTCTTGATTGATGACAGGGTTCTTTTCACAACGCTTTAAGGGTTCTGGACACAATTTCAAGTGATCTCTGGACACAGTGGTTGTTGTTTTTCCTCCGTCCTTACTGACGACACAAACTTTTCTGTTGTCATATTTAGAATCTTGTATGACGTAGGGTTCTTGCTCCCACTGATTATCCAATTTGTGCATCTTCCTTTTTCTTTTTAATACTACCTCTCCAGGCATCAAAGGCTTGGCAGGAGCATTTCGGTTGTAAACATCTTCCTGTTTCTCCCGTGCCTTATTGAGACTTTCCTCCACACTAGTGTTGAGCATTCCGATACCGCAAGTATCGGGTATCGGCCGATATTCGCGTTATCGGAATTCCGATACTTAATTCCGATACTTTTTCCATATCGTATACCGGAATCGGAAGTTCCCATAATTCTTTGAGAGGCAATGTGATTTTAGTCAGCCAATGAGGAATCCTACGAAGTGTGGGCACATCCTGTAATGATGCGGTCATCTTAACTAATGGCATGGCTGTGATTGGCTGCTGAAATGATGTCAGAATGCACTATAAAAGGCGCCGCAGCCATTTTAGCGTCACTGTGCTGTGAACTCAGTTAGGGACAGAACGCTGCTGTGCTGACTCTGAGGGACAGTTAGATATTGCGATTTTGTGTACTACTGTGCTTGAGGCAGGCTAGTTTACCAACCGCTGTGTAAAGCTTCATTTTGCCAGTGTTGTTTTAACAGCTCTGTGCAAGGTGTGTGTGTGACAGTGCAGGTGACGCTGCAGTTTGCTCTGCATCCACCGCTGTTTGTAGGCATCTGCACGTGTCACTTTTTTTTTTTTTTTTTTATTTTATTTAGTGGAATTGGTGCAGCTCCATTATATTAGAAAAAAATCAAATCTATTAGTGTGACGTGCTTCCATCCGTATACAATACATTGGTTGCAAACACTATAGAAGTACAGAAAGGAGCTTTTCACAGATTGTGGACAGTTGTGTTTCAGTGTTCACTTCAGTCTGTGTTTTTTACTTTTTTTAGTGCAGATCACGCTCCAGTTACATGTTCAAGCACTGCTGCTTGTACTCTGCTGAGCGTGTCTCAGTGGCTCATCCTTTTCATTTATCTCCAATTGGTTCTGCTACATTCCATTTAAAATAAATCTAATCTATTAGTGTGACGCGCTTCCATCCGTATACAATACATTGGTTGCAAACACTATAGAAGTACAGAAAGGAGCTTTTCACAGATTGTGGACAGTTGTGTTTCAGTGTTCACTTCAGTCTGTGTTTTTTACTTTTTTGAGTGCAGATCACGCTCCAGTTACATGTTCAAGCACTGCTGCTTGTACTCTGCTGAGCGTGTCTCAGTGGCTCATCCTTTTCATTTATCTCCAATTGGTTCTGCTACATTCCATTTAAAATAAATCTAATCTATTAGTGTGACGCGCTTCCATCCGTATACAATACATTGGTTGCAAACACTATAGAAGTACAGAAAGGAGCTTTTCACAGATTGTGGACAGTTGTGTTTCAGTGTTCACTTCAGTCTGTGTTTTTTACTTTTTTTAGTGCAGATCACGCTCCAGTTACATGTTCAAGCACTGCTGCTTGTACTCTGCTGAGCGTGTCTCAGTGGCTCATCCTTTTCATTTATCTCCAATTGGTTCTGCTACATTCCATTTAAAATAAATCTAATCTATTAGTGTGACGCGCTTCCATCCGTATACAATACAATTGGTTAGCAAACACTATAGAAGTACAGAAAGGAGCTTTTTCAACAGATTGTGGACAGTTTGTTTTCAGTGTTCACTTCAGTCTGATGTTTTTACTTTTTTTTAGTGCAGATCACGCTCCAGTTACATGTTCAAGCACTGCTGCTTGTACTCTGCTGAGCGTGTCTCAGTGGCTCATCCTTTTCATTTATCTCCAATTGGTTCTGCTACATTCCATTTAAAATAAATCTAATCTATTAGTGGACGCGCTTCCATCCGTATACAATACATTGGTTGCAAACACTATAGAAGTACAGAAAGGAGCTTTTCACAGATTGTGGACAGTTGTGTTTCAGTGTTCACTTCAGTCTGTGTTTTTTACTTTTTTTAGTGCAGATCACGCTCCAGTTACATGTTCAAGCACTGCTGCTTGTACTCTGCTGAGCGTGTCTCAGTGGCTCATCCTTTTCATTTATCTCCAATTGGTTCTGCTACATTCCATTTAAAATAAATCTAATCTATTAGTGTGACGCGCTTCCATCCGTATACAATACATTGGTTGCAAACACTATAGAAGTACAGAAAGGAGCTTTTCACAGATTGTGGACAGTTGTGTTTCAGTGTTCACTTCAGTCTGTGTTTTTTACTTTTTTTAGTGCAGATCACGCTCCAGTTACATGTTCAAGCACTGCTGCTTGTACTCTGCTGAGCGTGTCTCAGTGGCTCATCCTTTTCATTTATCTCCAATTGGTTCTGCTACATTCCATTTAAAATAAATCTAATCTATTAGTGTGACGCGCTTCCATCCGTATACAATACATTGGTTGCAAACACTATAGAAGTACAGAAACGGGCCTTTCACAGCTACTGAACATGGGTTTTTAATTTTTAACTAAAATATGTATTTTTTCAAATGACACAAATATAAGTAATGTTGAAGAGGAATAGTCCTACATCCATTGTTTGCACAATATTACAGGTGTACATCATGTCCCTTAATCAACAATGTATTATTATATTTACTTGTATGCTTTTATTTAAAAGCCAAGAACACAGAAGGATAACCTTCGCACTGCAGCTGTTGTCAAAGTTCAACCCACATTATGCACTTCCAACATTGCAGCATTTGAGGCATGATGTGAGTTGGATTGGTCAAAGTTATGGAGTGAGAAGGTTCACCATCAGTACCCTATAGCATAAGTATGCTTTTGTGTTAGCATTTGTGTTAGACATGTGGATATCTGCCATAATATGTCACAATTATTTAGTTACAGATTTGTTACCAACACTAATCATTGAATGGTTTTAAATTTGACGTTTCACTTGTTTACAGCTTAGAAATAAGGGTGTAGCCTGATATCTATGTGTAGCACTAGCCACTTTAACATGTCATGTTTTTTTAAACATGTGTAGCTAGGTAGCAGTAATTTTTGCCGGACACACAGCAGGGGAACAGCAGGCGTTACTGAACCCCACTATCACTATAGCTTGTGTATTGGTCTGTGGACACGACACTTCTGAGCAGCAACTGGCAGTGTTGTAGCCCAGGGAGTATAGCTCAGGTGGTAGAAAGATGAACATAACAGGAGACATGGAAAACGTTGTCAACCAGTTAGTTAATCTGAAACCGGACAGGCAAATTCAGGCGAGATCCATGCCTAGTTCATTTTCAGAAAAGTAAGCCGTTCTACATTATCGTAGGATAGTCGCATGCAACGGTCTGTTAGTACACCACCTGCAGCAGTAAAGACGCGCTCCGATAATACACTGCCAGCAGATCAAGCCAGCACCTCCAATGCATACTGGCTAAGCTCTGGCCATGTATCCAGCTTAGAGACACAAAACTTGAATGGGGAAGAGCCATCTGGGAGTACACTGAGAGGGCAAGACATGTAGTCTGTCACCATCTTACGGAAATGTTGCCTCCTGCTGACTGGAGCCGTCTCGGATGGTGTAGACATTGGTGGCGCTGCCACAAAACTTCGACACATTTGGAACATACTGTTCTTGCCCTGTGCAGAGGCGCTGCTTGTGCTCCCTCTTGTTACAGAGCTGTCTCCACTGCCTCGACGCACAGAGCTGCTTTGTAAATCAGTAGCAGCAGCAGTGCTCTCGGCTGGAATGGAGAACATTATGGATTGCACCAGTGTGTCTTGGTACTTCCGCATTTTACGCTCCCGGTTCAACGGTGTGATGAGGCTTTGTAAGTTGTCCCGGTAGCGAGGGTCTAGGAGGGTGTACACCCAATAATCAGACGTGGTGTGAATGTGTTCGATGCGGCGGTCGTTTCTCAGCCACTGCAGCATGAAATCAACCATGTGCTGCAGACTCCCAACTGGCCAAGAAACGTTGTCCCCTGCAAGAGGCGTCATCTCCGCCTGCTGTGCATCACCCCACCCTTGGTCTACATACTGACTAGAGCATTGTCTACCTCCCTCTGGAGCGATGTCTTCCTCCTCCATTGACTCCTCCTCACAAAGTCCTTCAAATACATATAAATTTACAAAATTTAAAACTCAAAATTTAAAAACTTTGTATCATAATTCTGTAACATCAGTTTATGGAAACACAATAGCATTACAAAAGGATAGACAAAAAATGTACATTATGTGCTTTGTAAATACATTAAAAGTTTGTAATGGTTATGAAAATATAGACAGCGACTCTGGAGGTTCAATTGTTGATACAGCATGGTACTTTGAAAGTCCTCCAGCCCTTTGTGAGGAACCACGTTGCGCTGACTGTCCAGAAGGTGATGGAATTTGTGACTCCTCATCCTCCACCTCTTCCAAAACCTCATGCCTTAGTGCTTGCAGTGTTTTTTGAAGCAGGCAGATAAGGGGGACAGTCAGGCTGACTAGTGCATCATCTGCACTCGCCATCCGCGTTGACTCATCAAACGCACGCAAAACGTGGCAGATATCCTTCATAGAGTTATTCGCCACTCATTACACTGGCAGTGGCTGCCCATTCATTATAGGATCCAATTCTAATTACTGGTTCTCACCAACATAGCTCTCCACAGCGCAGCACCCCCCTACATCTCCTCCCTTATTTATATTTATAGGCCTAACCGACTGCTGCACTCTGCAAACGACCTTCGACTAACCTCTGCACTAATCCGTACCTCCCACTCCCAACTCCAAGACTTCACCCGCGCTGCGCCAATCCTCTGGAATGCTCTACCCCAAGAAATTAGGACTATCCGCATTTGGATGGTTTCAGGCGCTCCCTCAAAACACATTTGTTCACAGTGGCCTATCACATTCACTAATCAAAGTCATTCTATGTGTAATTCTGTGTGTGTAGCCCATTCACTATCTCCATGCATCCCTCACTTCCTTAAAATGGCTGGACCATCATTGTAAAAACACCATTGTATATAAACACCTGTACTTTGTATCTCCCACACCTCATTGTAGATTGTAAGCTTTCACCAGCAGGGGCGGCTGATTTTGCTTTAATTATTGTATTGTTAACGTTGTTACTTATGACTCGTGTTTTGAAACTGTTAAACTGTAAAGCACTGCGGAATATTATGGCGCTATATAAATAAATAATATTATTATTCTTATTATAGAGGCCCACTCAGTAGTGGTGAAGTGTGAACGCCGCAAATTGCGAGTTGACTGCGCCTGATGCAGCTGATACTCCATTACTGTTGGCTGCTGCTCACACAACCGCTCCAACATATGTAACGAGGAATTCCACCTGGTGGGTACGTCACATATAATGCGATGTTCATGAAGTGAAATCTGCGTTGCAGAGCTGCAATCAGCAATCTGGCCATGCTGGAACGTCGCAAGTGAGCGCACTCTAGGCGGACCTTGTGCAGCAGTGCATCAAGATCCGGATAGTCCCTCAAAAAACTCTGCACGACCAAGTTGAGCACATATGACAGACATGGTATGTGACTGAGGTTGCCAAGGCCCAGAGCTGACACCAGATTTCGGCCATTGTCACACACTACCAAGCCTGCCTGTAGATTCTCTTCCAAAAACCACACGTCGCTCTCCTGCTTTATGGCATTACAGAGCTCCTGCGCTGTGTGGCTAAGATTCCCCATGGAAATTAATTTCAGGATGGCCTGTTGACATTTGGACACGGCTGTGCTCATATCGGTCGCAACAGGTAAACGTTCACGGGTCCATGTGGAGGTAGACCGTGACGGCTCCTGCAGCGATGATTCTGAGGAACTGGAATAGGAGGAGGAATCAATGTGTACAGACTTGATTCCTGCAATCCTTGGAGTTGGCAGAACACGTACAGCGCCACTCGCAAGATCAGTACCCGGCTGCACAACATTGACCCAATGGGCAGTGAGGGAAAGGTATTGTCCCTGGCCATGGGTGTTAGAACCCTCTTGTTAGGTTTTGTTTCAGTTTGCTGGTCACATGACCTTTTTTCCCTATTTAGTCTGGCTCCGCCCTTCTGGCTTTGCTTGACTTCATTGTATTATCTACTGTTAAGCTAGCCGGTGCTTAGGTGCCTTAATCTGTGAGTTTTGCTTGATGTTAGGATCACAAAGTATTTATTTTTCTGTTTAATTATCCATGCTACAATTTATGTTAGGAGGTGTCCACCTTTTCTCCCAGTCCCTAGATCTTGTAGGGATTACTCCCTCGCAACTATAGGTCTTCGTTCACACTAGATGAGGACTTTAGCGGTCTGGTCGCAGGATCAGGTTCCCCGTTACATCGTAGGGATTCAGCTTAGTTGTATTGTAGGGACAGAATTCCCTTCTTTCCTTACTGGTTGTAGCAGATCATAACAATGGGTACTGGTCCACGCATCGGTGGTCAGGTGGACCTTGCTACTGAGGGCTTTTAGTAGCGCATGTTTAATTTTTTCCCTCAACATGCTTTTGCAGACCAGGGACGGCTTGCCTGCTGAAATGAAATCGGCTTGGCACATTGTATTGTGGGATTGACAATGATATTCAGTTACGGAAACTGTCTGTCTCCACCAGCCTGAATCACAGCATTTCAAGGGACAGGAGTTTTGCAATGCCAGCATTCAGAGCCTGTGCTCGTGCATGGTTTTGCGGAGTATGGCCGTCTTTATCCCATGCCTGTGCTACCGCTGGCTGTTTTGTGGCCTGGGAGTGTGAGGATGACAGGGAACTTGCTGCTGTTGTGGAATAACAGTTTGTCTCTGGACAACAGTGGCCGAGGTTCTTCCATGGCGATCCTGTGAGGAAGCATAACCAGCTGTGTGTGAGCTCGATGAAGAGGCTTCAACACAACCTGAAGATGTAGGTGCTGCTGTAGGTTGGCCTACATCTCCAGTGTGTCTTTGTAACTCAACTACGTGCTTTGTCCGCACATGTTTCCACATATTTGTGGTATTGAGGTGACTGACACTTTTAGCTATTTTTAATTTTTGATTACACAGCTTGCATTTCACATAGCAAATATCATGTGCAAGTGTGTGAAAAAAGGACCACGCAGTGCAAGTCCTGGGAGCGCACGTTTTGACTTTTGGAAGACAACTGCTCCGAACAGGTGCCAAACTGGAGGCTACAGGCAACCGAGTCTGCAGCCTAACTCTCCCTCCTGTTTGTACCGTTGGGGCAATGTCTTCCTCTATCTTCCTTCTATCACTAACCATTTCTCTAGGCCTCTCCCAGCTTTCAACCAAAGTACTGGTTCTCACCCACAAAGCTCTCCACAGTGCAGCACCCCTCCTACATCTCCTCCCTCATTTCTATCTATCGGCCTAACCGACTGCTGCGCTCTGCAAACGACTTTCGACTAACCTCTGCACTAATACGTACCTCCCACTCCCGACTCCAAGACTTCTCCTGCTCTACGCCAATCCTCTGGAATGCTGTACCCCAAGAAATTAGGACTATCCACAATTTGCATGGTTTCAGGCGCTCCCTCAAAACACATTTGTTCAGAGCGGCCTATCACATTCACTAATCAAAGTCATTCTATGTATTCTGTGTAAGTGTGTGTGTGTCTCTAGCCCATTCACTATCTCCATCCCTCAGTCCCTTAAGATGGCTGGAACATCATTGTAAATGCACCATTGTATATAAACACCTATACTTTGTATCTCCCCCATCTCATTGTACATTGTAAGCTGTCACGAGCAGGGGCGACTTATTTAGCTTAAATTATTGTATTGTTAACGTTGTTACTTATGACTTGTGTTCTGAAACTGCTAAACTGTAAAGCGCTGCGGAATATGATGGCGCTATATAAATAAATATTATTATTATTCCTCTGAGCTGCTCCCACCACCTTCCTGTTCTTCATGCCATGTTGGGTATTGGACCTCATCATCTCCACTACCCTCTTCCAACACCTGCTGTTGGGTGGTCTGGCCAGCACCATGCTCAACAGAAACTGGCACCTGGGTCTCATCATCATCATCAGATGCGTTCTGCGGTGTGCTGACCATCGGCACTGTCTCACCCGCCTCTTCAGATTCAGAGAGACACAGCTGTTGCGCATCACTGCATACTCCCTCTTCTTCACATTACAGAATGCTGCTTGGCTGGGCCCCTGTTTGCAAGCCAATAGATTCTGAGAACAGAAGCAGACACTCAGCTGGCTCCTGTACAGAACTCTCTGACTGCCTGGGCAATTTGCCAGGCGGTGAAGAGACAGATGGTTGCCCAACAGTGCTGTGGTCCTGAGAGGAGGTGGAAGCAATTGAAGTCGATGCATTGGCTGAGATCCAAACAACAACGGCTTCAATTTGTTCTTCCCGCAGCAGGGGGGTACTCCGAGCTCCTACAAAAGTGCGCATAAAGGAACGCTCACGGCCCGGGGAAAACTGGTGGATGCTGTGTCACTGGGGGCCGCAGCAGCCACAGAATCCCCACGTCCTCTCCCTGAAGAAACTCCACGACCACGTGCCTTACTCCCTGCCTTCTTCATCTTGGTAGATTGATAAAGAAAGTCTGAAAAGTTATAAGGCCTAAGTGTGGTTATTCCGCAGAGACTGCAGTGAACACTGCACACAACTGTTCAGTAGGTGTGAAAGGCCCCTTTGTGTACTTCTATAGTGTTTGCAACCAATCTATTGTATACGGATGGAAGCGCGTCACACTAATAGATTTTATTTATTTGTAATAGAATGGAGCAGCAACAATTAGAGAAAAATTTCAAGGATGTGCCAGTGACACACGCTCAGCAGACTACAACCAGCAGTGGTTGAAGAACTAACTGGAGCGTGATCTGCACTCCAAAAAGGAAAACCTCAGACTACAGTGAACACTGCACACAACTGTTCACTACCCAACGCGTCTCAGCAGGAAGGCAGTCTGTGCGTCAAAACAAAGGCGCAAGCATACATCCACGTACCCTGTTTATAAAGCTATATAAAAAAAATTATGTAGTAGTGACACACACTTTATTGAGGTACAGTATTACATCGCCATTCACCATCTGTGGCTATGCAGTGTCATCTATATATACCTTATCTATCCGTTGTCATGCTTGCAAGTCGACAGTCAGGCATAAATAGCAATTTTCACTATGCACTATGCACTTTTTAAAGGTTATGTTTGTTAATAAACATGATTATTGCCACATATTATGAGTATTACATGATGGAAATTGTATAATTTTGTATAAACTGTTTAGTGACATTATTCAGCAAATGTAACATTTTAGTAATGTCACAGATAACTTGTAATGCTGATGATGTTTTGAAGTCAGACATTCATTGTCTATACAATAAAAATGGTGTACATACTGTTACTTATCCATCATTAATGGATTCAGATATGTACTTGTATGCTTTTATGTACAACCGTATAGCAGATTCCTTAACTAATTTATTTTGTGGTTTGCATTGCTGTTCAACATGTTAATGTATGTGTTTATGTTTGTCAATTCTTTATTTATCTAGATATTAGTTTAAATGAAATCATCATCTTATGGTAGTAAAGGTTATCTTTCTCTTGTTTGAAGTATAGACATTTAAAATTGACAGGTAACAAGGAAATTACTTGATCTAGTATTTAAACATCCCCTTGACCCTGGGCTCCAACACCGCCAGTTGTTGCTCGGAAGTGCTGTTAGCACAGTCAACACTTGCTCCTGTGTTACTGGGGTTCAGTAACGTCAGCTGGTCCTCGGTTGTGCCATTGGCTCTTTTCCTTCTGCTGCCCCTCCGGGTTCCAGCACAGTCAGCTGGTCCTCGTTACTTGCATTGGCTCTTGTACCTTCTGCTACCCGTCCGGTTCCAGTACCGTCAACTGGTTCTCCGCAGTGCCTTTGGCCTAGGTGCCTCCATCTCGGTATCCGAGTTCCAGCAACGTCTGCTGGTCCTTGGTAGTGCTTTGGAGCACAGGTACCTCCTGCTTAGTAACCGTGTCCCAGTAACGTCAGCTGGTCCTCGGTTGTGCCATTGGCTCTTTTCCTTCTGCTGCCCCTCCGGGTTCCAGTACCGTCAACTGGTTCTCCGCAGTGCCTTTGGTCTAGGTGCCTCCATCTCGGTATCCGAGTTCCAGCAACGTCTGCTGGTCCTTGGTAGTGCTTTGGAGCACAGGTACCTCCTGCTTAGTAACCGTGTCCCAGTAACATCAGCTGGTACAAGATTGTGCTACAAATACAAGATACGGAACAAGAGACACAAGAACAATAAGCAGAAGATCTAAAAGCAGAAGAACATGAAGTATAAGACCAAAATGAAGAGCAAAATATATGCTCTAAATTCTAAGCAGAAGAAGACTAAGCAGTGTATGGGGTGAGTCCGTTCCTCCTCGTGGTGCCCCTGGAAAATGCCTGCTGCTGCAGGCTAAACTGAACACGGACAAATACTGTTGTAATTTAAATCTTTTGTGACAGCAAGAACGGAAGGATGAAAAATTCATACTTTGACAGATTACAAGTACAGGATTCTCTGTCACAAATAAGAATATGATGAAGAAGATGAAGCAGAATATGAATAAGAATAATAGTTTAATAAGAAGAATATGAGTAATGTTAACAAAGATGAATAGCAAGAAGTTTAAGAAGAAGATAAAGAAGGTGAAGATGAAGAATAATTTGATGAAAAAGATGATGCTGCAGAAGATTATGAAGGAGAAAGTGTGTGAAAAGTTAAAAAGGTGAAGATGAAGAGCATGGAAGTTGTGTAATATACATATTTGCCAAAATATAAAAAACGTTAACATTGTCAATTTCTTCGTCAATCCGAACATCTTTAAAAAAAAAAATATTTATGCTATTCCATTTGATTGGGTTAAACATCTATGCCTTTAATGTCTCCTCAACCTTCCCCAATACATTCTACATTACTCTTTCTTGTTTTCCTTCATGTACAATTAACCAACAAGGCAAGAATGGTTTTTTTTTAATTTCGATATTTTGTTCCCATAGACTTACATGGGACTTCCGGTATCGGTATCGGGTATCGCCGATATTTTAGTGATATCGGCGATACCATTCCGATTCCGATACTTTAGGATATCGGAAAGTATCGCTCAACTCTACTCCACACAGATTTGTACTCTTCTGTATTGCTCTTGCCGATTGACGTCCCAGTTTTCAACAGCGTCGTCTGCCTCCGGTTCTACCACTCCAAGTTCTAGATCCATTGGTAGTCTTCCGGGCCTTGCTCTCATAAGATAGGCTGGAGTGCAGTTAGTTGAGCTTACAGGTATATGGTTATACAAATCAACCAAATCAGGTAGTAAATCCGGCCATCGATTCCTGTCTTCCAACGGTATGGATCTCAACAAGTCAAGGACAATATGGTTCATTTTTTCGCAAAGACCGTTGGTTTGAGGTGATATGGTGTTGTTCTTATTTTCTTGCACCCGTACATGTGACAGAATTCCTTGAATAAATCAGCTTCGAAAGCAGGTCCCTGATCGGTTAATACTTGCTCCGGATACCCATGCGGTCTGCAGAAGCTTGCTTGAAAGGTTTTCGCTGCCGTCACTGCGGTCTGGTCCTTAACTGGAACAACCACCAGAAATCTGGAGTAATGGTCCACCATGGTCAAGGCGTATGAGTATCCAGATCTACTTGGCGACAATTTGACGTGGTCCAGGGCCACAATCTCCAGGGGACGAGTCGTCCGGATAGGTTGCAGGGGTGCCTTCTGACTACCGTAGTCCTTTCTTCTGAGACCACAGGGTCCACAGTTCCGACACCACCTCTCGATGGAGCTGCGCATCCCTACCCAGTAGAACCGGCATCTCAACAGGGTCTCCAGCTTTCTCCAGCCAAAGTGTCCTGCTTGATCGTGGTATGCTTCCAACACCATTGGGACGTCTGCCTTGGGGACCACGATTTGCCAGACCATCTCATGGGTTCTGGGGTTGACGTATCTCCTGCACAACTTCTCACGGTAAAGGAACAACCTGCTTTTCTCGTTCCACAGGAGCTTTGCTGACATAGGTGCATCTTTTCCAAAGAGGAGCCTTCCTGTCTTAACAACTCCTTGATGCGGCTGACCACTGGATCACTGTCCTGAGTCTCTTTCCAGCTGTGATGGGGTAAAGGATTTAATGTTGCACCATACTGCTTTCTGTGGACTCGATGCTCGTGGACTACCCCATTTCGATGGAACGCAGGTAGCTCAATTTCTTCCAGGTCGTCCGATTCTTCTTCCGTATCAGAGTCATGCGGCATTCGGGACAACGCATCAGCATTAGCATTCTTTCGACCTGCCCGGTACTTGATAGTAAACTGGTAATTGGACAACCGAGCCATCCAACGCTGCTCCATGGCGCCCAGCTTGGCGGTTTCCAGGTGCGTTAACGGGTTGTTGTCTGTGTACGCCGTGAACTTATTGGAGGCCAGATAGTGCTTAAATCTTTCAGTAATGGCCCAGACCAGCGCCAGAAACTCCAGCTTGAAGCTGCTATAATTTTCCGGATTCCTTTCAGTTGGCCTGAGTTTTCTGCTGGCATATGCGATGACTTTTTCTTGTCCATTCTGCTTCTGACTGAGAACTGCTCCCAACCCTTCATTACTGGCGTCGGTGTACAACAGGAACGGTTGGCTGTAATCAGGATAGGTTAAGATCTCATCACCTGTAAGGATCTCTTTCATCTTTTGGAATGCTTCAGCCTGTTCTTTACCCCAATTAAAGGGAGGGTTTCTGCTCTTTAAGGATTGTCCTACCAGGAGGTCCTGTAAAGGAGCTGCCTTCTTCGTGTAATCTTTCACGAACCTTCTGTAGTAACCCGTTAGTCCCAGGAACTGTCGCACTTCCTTAAGGTTCTTCGGCTCCGGCCACTTCTGGATGGCAGTGACTTTCTCTGGGTCCGGCGCTACTCCTTCCGAACTGACGATGTGCCCCAAGTATTGTACCTTCTGCTTGAGTAGATGGCATTTTGAGGGTTTTAATTTCATCCCGTACCTGGACAGGGACTCAAACACTTCTGCCAGGTGTTTCAGATGGTCCTCATATGTCTTGGAATACACGATGACGTCGTCTAGGTATAGCAGCACGGTTTCAAAATTGAGATGTCCCAGACAGTTTTCCATCACTCTCTGAAATGTTCCTGGGGCACTGCTGAGCCCAAACGGCATTCTGTCGAACTCACAGAGCCCCATTGGGGTGGTGAAAGCCGTTTTCCTCATGATCCTCCTCAGCCACAGCCACTTGCCAGTAACCACTAGTCAGATCAAGGGTAGAAAAGTAGTTAGCCGTTTTCAGAGCAGCTAATGATTCCTCTATACGTGGTAACGGGTATGCATCCTTGTGTGTTATGCGGTTCACCTGCCTGTAATCCACACACATTCTCATACTACCATCTTTCTTTTTGACCAGAACTAGAGGGGCTGCCCAAGGGCTACAACTATCCCTTATCACCCCAGCTTTCTTCATATCATGCAACATTTCTTTAGCCTTCTGATAATGAGCTGGAGGTATGGGCCTATACCGCTCTTTGATAGGAGGATGACTGCCTGTAGGGATATGATGTTGGACTCCCTTAATTATCCCAAAATCAAGTGGATTCTTGCTAAACACTTGGGCGTACTCTTGCACCACCCGTAATACCCCTTGCTTCTGGTGAGCGGGAGTGGTGTCCGTCCCAACATGGAGTTGCTGACACCATTCCGCCACCTGGGTTGCTGGGTCATTATCCTCCGCTATTTGACAGGAGTCTAAGGACTCAGCCGGGAGAATAGAATTATTGTCGACAGCATGTAGTTTAGCAATGGTTGCATAACGGGGTAAGTTTACCTCATCATCTCCCCAATTGAGAAGCCGTACCGGTACTCTTCCATTCACCACTTCTACTACTCCTCTAGCAGTCATAAGTGTAGGTCTATGTTCTGAATGGTGGGGTTCTACTACAGCTTGGTAATTCTGTCCTCTCAGACCTATGGCTGCCCTGCACCAAATGATCATTTCACTCATTGGGGGTATCACAATAGGATCCGAGTCAGTGACCCGTACATTACCAATTTCGCCGTCGGTAAGCTTCGCTTGCTGCTGACACACCAGGGCCCGGATCTCTCTTTGGATTACTCCTTCTCTGCCTTGGTCGGGCAATCTCAGCGAGCTGTTGGAGCAAGAACACAACTTCTCCCAAACAATTACCGATAATGTTAGTACCCAAAATATATTTAGACCGTTCTCCTCATTTACAGTCTTTACTACCAGAAGCCCCTGGTCTTTCAATTCCTCTCTGCCCACTTTTACATCTACACATTTTGTTCCGAGTACTTCTACAGGAAGACCATTAGAAGCATACACAGTAAAGTCAAGGCTCGGAGGTTTAAGACTGTCCATTGACCAGTACTTGGTATATAGGGCATCAGGTATTAGGGTCACCTGGGACCCAGTGTCTAACAATGCTGGAACAGCAATACCATCTAGAATAATAGACAGGTAGGGTCGCCCGCCACATACCTGCGGTTCCAGTCTAGGGGGCCTGACGGGTATTCTCCTGGGTGTTGGCCCTTGGACCCAGGTTCTGCCCGTTTAAAGGACACTGTGTAGACAGATGACCTTTCCGGTTGCAGCGATAACAGATGATCTCTCGACGAGGAGGGTGTTGATCAGAGGTCGCTCCTGGGGGTGGCGTTGTCCTCCTCTGGGGGAGCGACGTCTTCTTTCTTCTCCGGTGCATCCACGGAACGTCTTCTGGGCAGTCAGCTAACAAGATCTTCTCTTCCTCCTCTTTCCGCAGCTGCAGGGCACTCATCACAGGCAGCCAGATTTTTAGTCAGCTGGCGCACCTCTGAGCGCAGACAGTCCAATTCACTAGGAGTGTCACCTGCGCTTTGGCTTCAGCCACTAGCGGGGAAAAGGGGGTTACTGCCGGTTCCAGAGTGACTTCAGCCTGATGATGTTGGGTTGCCACCTCGGTTTGCCCAGGGGCCGCAGCCCTTTTAATGCCATGTCCTTTAGGGCATCAAAGGTAGCATCCGGATGATCTAAGGACCACCAATTTACAGTTCTGCGTTCCTCTTGGATCTCAATCCCTGTATAAATTGCTCTTTCAACATTTATTCTCATCGATAGCATTTAAATTGTTAATCTGCTTGAGGGCTCTCAGGGCTCCCTGTAGTCGGCAAGCGTAGTCCCGGATGCTGTCACCTGGCTGTTGTGAACAGTGATAGAAGGCCATCCGGAGATCCGTTTCTGTGCGGTCTTCAAATATGGCATGAGCTTAAGGAAGATCGCAGGTACCGACTCCTGACAACGGTATCCCAAAGTCTCCACTTCCCTCTCAGCAGCGCCAGTTAGCTGCCCTATTAGCACAGCAGCTTTTTGTCTCTCAGGCATGGAGTACATTTCTAGGATGCTGCATAACTTCCGCTTGAAGCCTGCTAATGTGCCTGGCTCACCGCTGTATTGGGGAAGCCATTTCGCCCCAGGCATATATGGGAGCGTTAGTGGCATGATCGGGACTACCGGACTGGGTGCAGGGCCTGCGCCCCCATCTGGCGCTACAATACCAGACGGTGCGGGATTGGGGCCTCCGGCCGGGGCCGCACTGTCAGCCGGTTGTTGTGACATCTTAGCGCCCCCTTGGTTAAACGGAGCCTACCGGTTTCAGACGCTGCTATTCACAGGCACCGCAGTGGAACAGGACCTTCGTCGCAGGCGCTCTGATGTCAGAGCGTTCACTTCCTGTTGCGGGACCTGCCGATGAGTCAGAGCCGGGGCGTGTCCAAGACTCTGCGCGCTCTTTCAGGTATGCCCACCTTCTTCTCCAGCCCTGAGGGCCGAATATGGCGACAAAGATGGCGATTTTGGCGCCAAAAGTGCAAACAGTCCTTTTTCACAAAACACTCCACAGGCACACAGGGCTCGCAATGCTGCAAGTTTCGTATCCTGTTCGTGACGCCAAGTTTTTGTGTCGACCCGCCACCACAATTGTGGGTTACCAGGGCAATGGGGTACTCAGAGCCGAGCCCATGGAAGTCTATGGGTTGTCACAGGTAGCTGTGGCTCGGTCTGTGGCCCTGGCGGTCTGGCGTATGTTGGGGGAATATTTACAGGGATAGATTTATATACAGTTCGTGACGCCACCTGTAGTCTTCTGGTAATTTTAACCAGCGCTGCTGTAGATCTCTGAGGGGATGGTGATGCAGCTAGATGTCAGGTCCCCTACAGGTGGGATTCTTCCCTCAGGTCGGTTAGTTAGGTAGGGATTGTGCAGGCATGCAATCAATAACTCAGTCTCACACGGTCAGCGTCTTTCCATACCTTTACTTGCAAGATGATAAGGCAGGTCCCAGGGAGGCTGATGGGGTTGATGGAGGATGAGCTTTGAGGCAACAGCTAAGCAAGTTAGGGGCCTCCTTTACTGTCCAACGAAGATGAGTACAACCAGCCTGCAGCGTAGTCCCCTCTATAACTTAGTTATCCAAAACTGTCTCCCAGTCAGATTTGTGTGAGAGCCTTCCAATGAGTGAACTAGTTCTTGCTTTTGTCTGCCTGACTCAAAGTCCCTATTCCACCTGACTCCCGTTTACGTACTGACTATAAGGGCTTGTTTGCCGCGACCTAAGTCCGGTAAATCTCTGGTTTTTCTTGCCACTATGCTTGTAGCTAATAGTGATCCTTCGGTCCCCAGTGACCGGTTGCAATGTGCAGGACTTTCCAAGCCAAAGCACTTTTCCAATAATCTTCCTTCCACTTTGCCCTTCGATTTGCTCGACTCTTAATAGATAGCTCAGTCTGTCTTCCAGTGGGGCACAGCTCTGACTAGGCTGAGGTGAACTAGACCACCTGTACCAGCCTCCACGTTCTGAACTGCAAACAGACTCAAACTGGACACGTCTACTCTGTCCAAGGACAGGAAACTGACTGACTAAATCACTCCCTTCCACACCCCTGCTGGGTGTGTCAGAAGTGTACGATGATGTATGAAGAGCCCTTAACTGTTACCTCTCCACTCATCCTCCTGGTATTGTGTACCAGGGCTACACAGCTGGTTCGTGTCAGACATAGCGAGATCGCTGCTGAGATTGCTGTTTAGCAGCGATCTCGCTAGTGATCTCGCTATGTGAGACGGGGCCTTAACTGAAGCCCCTCTGACTAAACAATTAAAACTAAAATTACGAGATAGCCAAGAGGTGCTTACAAAGCTTTTGTTAGTGCAATGCCCTATGATTTTGCTGGGAGCAATGTGTTGAGTTCTATCCAGGCCACCATACAGTACTCTCCTGAGGATATTACGGTCAAAGTCCACTCTCAGATAAAACACTTGTGTAACTTCAGAAATGGTGTATATGACAAAAGCAGTAAAAGTAGCACATACAACAGAATTTTTGTCTGAAGACAAGGAAATGAGTCAGGTACCAGACACCGTTTGGGTCAAGGGAAAAACTGATGTGGGTCGGCTGCCCATTCCATGATAGAATTAAAAGAAGGAACCACTCCTCCTTGTTTAAAACAATACCCCTTAAGCGAGTCAAATCAATGGCCCTGACCAGGGATATAAAAGAGTATTGTCAAGGCAGGGGCTCGGTACAAAGATCTTCCTGTTACTACTATGCTCACCGCCGCCGGCCCCGGGCTGTCACCGCCGGCACCACGCTCACTGCTCCTTCCTTCTCTCTCACCGCAACTCCCATGGTGCTGCAGGCTTCTCCCTGGACATCCGCCTGGCGTGCGCCTGATCGGCACATGGCGCGCTCCCTCCCTGCTGCTGGCCACGCCCCCTGTCACTTCCCATGTGTGTCTTAGGCGGCTGAGCGCACTCACACTCTCGCCCCCTTATCCTGCGCTGTGAACTGACACGGCAGTATTGCCGGGCCAATAGGGAGCAGGCATTGGGTATTTCAGGCCACCCTCTCCTAGTGGAGGCGACTGATTGTTGAGTTTTTCTTCTCGTCTAGGCCCGTCTTGCTTGCTGGTGCCCTGCATCGCTGGCATATTAACCCCTTGCCCTCCCTTCCTTTTCAGTATCCGTCTCTTTCCTGTATCCTCTTGGTGCCTGCTTACCATCTCCTCCTCCGTCTCTCCTCAAACTTGCATACCATCTTCACCTTGACTTCCCTCACCCTGTACCCTTATCTTCTTGTGGTTTACCTCCTCCATATATCTCCTGCTCCCTTTCTGCTCTGCTCTCTTCCTATTTCCCAGTCCCCGTCTCTGTTTGTGCGCTACCCCTAAGCCGACCCCTGGTCCAGGCATCATTGTACTAGAGGGCCCCTAGCTTGTTCACTAATGATCCCTGTATAGTGGTTGGACCAATCTGGTACGCTTGCTTGGGGGAGTTTCGGTAGCACGGTCCACTCTTGGTTCCCACTGCCTCCGGTTTTAACACTTCCCTCTGCAACACCCCTTGTATTAAGAAAAAAGGATCCAAGGGTTCCCCTGGCACTTACAAATGTTTCATGATTTAAGGGCTATTAATGATTTTACAGAGAGTGTGAACTCAATTGTTCCTAACCCACATATCTTACTGTCATAGATCCCAGCGATGTCAAAATGTTTCACAGTCACTGATTTGTACCCCTACCCCTGATTGTCAGTATCTTTTTGCTTTTACTCACGAAGGTAAACAATACTGTTGTTCAGTCCTCCTGCAGGGAGGAATGAACCCCCCTACCATCTATTCAACAGCAATGGCAGGGATCCTGGAGCAATTGTAACCACCTCAACCACAGATTGTACTATTACAGTACGTGGATGACCTTTTGCTCTGCTGCTCGGACCAGATGTCCTGCAAGGAAGCTACAGTTTCCTTGCTATGCTTTTTAGCAGAAAAGGGTTGCAAAGTCTCACGTGACAAATTACAGTATTGCAAACAAAAGGTGAAATTTTTAGGCCACTTATTTGCTGAAGGTACACGACACCTGACTGAAGAGAGAAACAGGCAGTTCAAATTTTTTTTTTAGCCAGGTCACACTGATTTCTTCCATTCTCTCAAGCTGCTCATTGTGTCAGCCCCGGCCCTAGGCATTCCAAACTAATGATCAGCCATTTTTCTTGTTCTCACACAACAAGGAGGTTATGATACAGCAGTGCTGACACAACAGCATGGTGGAAAACAGAGACCAATAGCTTTCTACTCAGCACAATTAGACCCTGTGATCAGAGGGTTTCCTACGTGTGTCGTGCTGCAGGGGCTGCTGCACTACTGCTAGAAAAGGCATGTGAGATCACACTGACTTTTCCTTTGGCAATTTGCTCCCCACATACATCCATGCTATACTTGTACAATTTCAACCAAAACACCCGTCTATGGCCAGGCAGCCCAGACTTGAAAGTGCTCTACTAATTACTGAATATGTCACCCTCAAAAGATGTAATGTTCTGAATCCAGCTACACTTCTGCCTGTGGATTCAGAAAAGGGGGAATGGTGGCAGTATTAGCAAGTGAGGAAAAGTATTTTGACATGATGCATGAACATGACTGCATAGAACTGATGAGTCAGGAAACAGTGGGTTTTGCACATGTTCATGAAAAACCTGTTCCTAATGCAGATTTTGAGGTTTTTTTTATCCAGATACCACCAGGATGGTGATTCTACACTGGATATGCAGTAGTATCCTCACATGAGGTAATCCAAGCTGAACCACTCCCTCCTCACATGTCAGCGTCAGCGCAGGAGGCAGAGTTGAAGGCACTCACTGAGGTGTGTAGAGCTCTGCAGGTAAAGTCACTATCATTTACACAGATTCAAATTATGCATGGGGAGTAGCCCATGATTATGGACCTATCTGGAGAAGCAGAGCATTTCTTACATCAGCTGGTAAGCCCATTAAAAATGCAGAGCTGGTGAAACAATGGAGGCATTGATGTTACCCAGTCCTGGTTGGCATAATCAAGATGAAAGCACACACGAAAGGTAGCTCCCGGAGGTAGAGAGCAACAGAAGGCGGATGAGGCTGGTAAAGTACAGCAAGGTGGCCTTGGAGCAGAGGATGTGGCGGGATTCAGCAATTCCAGCCACACTGAGTATAGATGTCCAGAAATCCCTCCACAGCAGCTTCTGGAACAATGGGGGAGAATGAGAGCTGAACTGAACTCAAATGAAATATGGGAGAATAAGGATAAATTGTGTTTACCGAGTTCCCTGTTCCCAGTGATGGCGCAAGCAACACATGGCCCGACTCATGCCTCAAAGAGTCACATGTGTAGCCTTGGTAAATGCCTCTGTATCGCTCCTGGTTTCAGTTACGCAGCCTTGAAACTCGTGCAGTCTTGCCTCATCTATGCACAGCACAACCCAGGTAAAACAGTGAAAGTCCCCAAGAAAGCGACACCCAGGCCCCTCTACGCATTTCAGAGACTGCAGATGACTACATACACTACTCAAGGTAGGAGTGTATGAGTATGTCCTAGTATGTGTAGATCTCTTCTCTGGTTGGCCATAAGCCTATCCAGTAAAATGCACAATGCTAAAACGACTGCAGACAAACTGATGAAAGAACTGATCTGCAGAAATGGTGTCCCAGAAACCATAGAAAGTGATAGGGGTACACACTTCACTGGAGGAATAATGAAGGAAATCATGCAGGCACTAGAATACAGCAATCATTCATACAGCATATGGACCACAAAGTAGTGGGAAAGTGGAAAGACTAAAAGGGACACTTAAACTAAAAATTCAAAACGCCATGGGCAGACACAGGAAAGAATTGGGTAGAGTGCTTGTCTCTTGAACTCTTTTCAGTCAGACACACTCCAAATAGAAAGACAGGCTTGTCTCCTTTTGAAGTCCTGTTTCATAGTGCCCCAAAGACTGGTCTGTACTCCCACAGGTGCTACAAATGCAACACGGTTCTATGACAGTTAATGTTCAGGCCTTGCAGAAAAGACAGGCTATAACACAAAAAAACTGCAACGTGTGCACATAGCTGTAATGTGGTGCATAAACATGTGTTCTCATCCATTCCAGATCCTAATGATAGTGCAGATGTGCATCACTGAATCCAGGTGATTAGTGGTCATACGCAGACATGTGAGAAGGGCCTATATCCCGGTTTGACGGCCCATTCCAAGTCCAGCTGACCATATCCACTTCAGTGAAGCTGAGGGAAAACCCACCTGGATCCACGCCAGTCACTGCAAAAAGGTTATTTCACCGCAGAATGACTGTTCTACTGATCACCTTGCTGGCAGTAGCAAGATTATTGCACTCTACCAGAGACACTGGATAAAATTTAAAATGTTGACTGGGGACAAGATGTGCCCAGCAATTTATCTGCCTCATTGACCATAATCGGATGGACTGCTAATCCCTGGTTTCAGTTTAACGCGATCTAAGGTACAATTGGTGGGGGAGTATGATTCAGAAGTTAGAAATGTGGTCACTAAGAGGAGGCCTGAGATCTTTCATTCAGACCCCTTCCTAATGATGGATTATGGTTCATTTTTCATCACACTGGGAGCAAATATCTGTGGTGAGCACAATAATTGCTTCCTATATACCCCATGATCAAACCCAGGTTAAAGGGAATCTGTCCCCCCCCATTTTTTTTTCGACCATCAGCTGCACCACCGCTATCAGGGCTTATCATACAGCATTACAGAAATGGCGGTGGCTACAGCTGATGGTCGAAAAATGGGGTGACAGATTCCCTTTAATGAGACGGTGTACCAAGATGATTTGAGGCTGTAAAACTCATGGGAAAAATAGTAAGGAAAGAAAGGGTAAATGTACATTTGGTATAAAACGGAAAACAAATGAATACTTGGTGTGCCCAAAATCTATGTTTCGACTTTTGAATTTATAACCAATGTATACAGACACTGGTCACATTTGTGTTTCCCAGAAGGAGTATTCTTAGTTTGTGACATCGTGCCTACAGGTGGGTGAGCCCAGACATAAGAGGGGGTCATGTATAGTGTACAGTTTCCTATAGCGTCTTGTGCTTGGGTGCGAGGAAACACAGGAGACATAGGTTGAAATGAAATGACTTGTATTACTTCATACAAGCATGCTGAAAAGTTCACACAGTTTGCAGGAAACAGCGACAGGAGACACAGCAGGCCAAGTAACTTCAAGCACTACATAAATCTCCAAGCGGTTCAGGATCTCTTCTCTGTACCGTAATTCCTCTGCAAACATGGATTCAGTAAAAAACAGCAGGTTTCCAGAGTCCAAAAGTGTTCCCAAGGTCCTCAGTAGGGAATAGCTGGAGTACAAGTCAAGGCTTCAGGAGTCAGGTCACAGACTGACTGAGGCTTGATTCAGGAGCACTGATTGTTCAGCTGAGGCTGCTTAAGAAGCAAGAGGAAGAATCAGGGCGGGAACATGAAAACTGGAAACTCCATATTAACTGAGGCAAGAGCTGCAGAAAGACAGAAAGCAAAATGGCCGACAGAAAACTGAGTTCAAGGAACATGTCAACAAGACAAAGAACCTTACATTACTCCCCCCTTAGGGACAACCTCCGGATGACCTCAGACCAGGCTGTCAGGGTACCTCTGATGAAACTGGCGGAGCAGCGAGGAGCATTTACATTATTGACTGGTTCCCATGAGTTTGTCCTCCCACTGGGTAGCCCTGCCATTTAAATCAAATATTGCAACTGGATTTCTGTACAACCGGAATCTAGAATCCTTCCACCATAAATTCTTCCTGACAATCGACCAGCACTGGGTCAGGGCAAGAAGAAAAACGTCCAGGAAACGTATTGGGTGTTGCAGCCTTATAGGGATACATGAAAGACAGGTGGATTCTCATAGTTCTGGGCAGTTGAAGACGACAAGCAACAGCACTTAAATCTTATTGATCTTATAAGGTCCAATTGTACTTCTGTCCCAATTTAGACGATGGAATCTTAATTTAAGATTTCTGGTTGACAGCCAACCAAATCTCCTACCTTGAAAGCTGGTGCAGGTTTACGAAATTTATCTGCTGCTTTCTTGTACCTTCCTGAGCCAATTCCCAGATTTTCCTTAGAAGATCCATATTCTTTTGTAAGAAGTGATTCTTTCAGCCACTGCCGGAAGGGCGTATCTATGGGAAATCGAGGGAAAATGTAGGATGATAACCTAATTGGAGTAAAAAGGAGACTGTTTAGTGAGGCGCTCTGAGAGATGTTATAAGAGAACTCAGCCAGTGGAAGTAGATCCACCCAATCATCCTGTAGGTGCAGATAAAACAGCGGAGATACTGCTCCAGGGTCTGATTGTTCGTTCTGTCTGTCCATTAGTCTGGGGATGAAAAGCAGAAGAAAGGTTTACTTTAATGTCCAATGCTGCACAAAATTTTGCCAAAAACCTTGAAATGAATGGCCACCCCAAGATCCGAAATGACCTCATCCTGTACTCCATGTAAGCGAAAACACATTCTTAATCATCAAGTCGATGTCTGTTTTGCAGTGGGTAAGCCGACACAAGGGATAAAATGAGCTGCCTTGTTAGATGGTCAACCACCACTAGAATGGTTCTTCCCTTGAGAGGTTGGTAACTCCACAATGAAGTCCATAAAATGGATCCCCACGGGCGGGACGGGGTGGGAAGAGTTGCAACAGGACCAGTTGTGAGGAGCGAGGTGTTTTGCATCTTGCACAGACTTCACATGAAGTGACATAGTTTTAAGACTCTTTCCTGTAAGTGGCCCACCCAAAAGAAACAGAAAGAAATTCTTGTGTCTTAAATCCCCCTATGCCCGGCTATCTGGAATCGTGGATGAGTTGCAATACTCTCAATCTGATGTTTCAGGTATAACAACGTTGTCCCTGAATCCACACACCATTCTTAAAGACAAGACTTACGTCCCTTGGGGGTTGAGCCAACAAGAATCCGCAGGTATGCTTCCTTGATGTCCTTAAGTAGGTCTTGATTATGAATCACTCCCAGAATCTAAGTCAGAAGAATATCTTAGGAGGAGTAAGTGGACGTGTCTTGCTGAATGAATCCTAGAGAGTGCATCAGCCTTTCCATTGCGCGATCCTGGTCTATAAGAAATGACAAATTAAATTGGTTTAGGAAAAGATTCCAGCGAGCCTGCGAGAAATCAGGCACTTAGCCACCTGATAAATTCAAGGTTACGATGGTCTTCAGGACGACTATTTGCTGTGCAGCTCCCTGAAGAAGGTGTCTCCATTCTGAAGGCGGCAATAATGGCCAACAATTCTCCTATTGCCCACATCGTAGTTCCTCTCAGCGAAGACAACTGCTGGGAAAAGAAGGCACAGGATGCAAGACATTCTTCTCACCTGTTCTCTGAGAGAGTATGCTCCAACGGCAAGTCTGAAGCATCCACCTCTATTATGAAGGCAAGCTCGGGGTTGGGATTACTAAGATAGGTGCGGTGGTAAATTTATCCTTTAAACAGGAAAATGCTTCCTGAGCTTGCGGGGTCCGGAGAACCTAGACTGTTTCCGGGTAAGTTGGGTGATAGGTGACACTACCTCAGAAAAAATTCTTAATGAAACGTCTATAGAATTGGCAAACCCGATGAAACCTGCACCTCCTTCACATTTCTAGGAATTGGCCAATCCTTGATGGCTTGGGTCTTGCTTCCATCCATACTAATCCCTTGCGTAGATAGTACATACCCCAGAAATTGAATTTCGGTCCTATGGAATTCACATTTTTTCAAGTTTGATGTAGATCTTGTCTTAGGCGTTCTAAGACCATTCTCACATGTCCATGATGTTCCTCTGGGGAGTTAGAAAAAATTAGAATATCATCCCAGATAAATCACCACAAATGTATCTAGGAGATCCCTGAAGATATCATTCACGAAGTGTTGGAAAGTGGGCTGGGGCGGTACTCAGACCAAAAGGCATAACTAGATATTCAAAGTGTCCATAGCGTGACCTGAAAGCAGTCTTCCATTCATCCCCAGGTCTAATACGGACCAAGTTATAGCCCCCACGGAGATCCAGTTTAGAGAAAATTTTTGGCATCGCCGCACTCTCTCCAACAACTCAGGGATAAAGGCAATGGATAACGGTTTCTAATAGTAACCTTATTGAGTTCCCTATAGTCTATGCAGGGTCTCAGAGATCCATCTTTCTTCTTCACAAAGAAGTTGGGTGCACCTGCGGGAGATGAAGAGGGCGATGAAGCCCTTGGCTAAATTTTCGTCTATATTAATCCTTCAAAGCTTTTAGCTCGGGAACCGCTAGGGGGTAGATCTTACCAAAAGGTATCTCGCTCCAGGCAATAATTCAATTGGACAATCATATGACGGTGAGGAGGAAGCTGATCACGTTCTTCTTGTCACATAAATCCACATAGTGCGGTATACAGCTGGTAGTTCAGGACTGACATGGTTCCTTTAGGAACAGAGCAACTGAAACTCCTTGACTCATCTGTTTCTCCGGAAAGTGTAATTCCTTGGTCTCCCAGTTAATCGTAGGATTCTGCGCCTGCAGCCATGGTAGCCCTAGAATAATGGAAAGTGGGGAGAAGAGATAAGCAAAAAAGACATTTTCTCCTGATGATCTTACCCTAAGGACCCCAAAGGCTCTGTTTCTTGATCCACTGGTCAGAAGTCAGTAAGAGCCATACACAGTCTCCATCTGTACTGGAGTAGCCTTCTTCACTGAAACGTATCCCCGTTTCAAGCAAAGGAATATCCATAAAATTTCCACTTGCTCTGAGTCGATCATAGCAAGCTAGAACCCAGACTGAGTCAACCCAGAGTTTGATGGAAAGGAAGCAATGGATTGTTTTTTTACAACTCAGCTGGGACACCGCTGAGGAAACTTGAAAAATTGGCAGCGTTTATACCGTCATCGTCCCCAGAACTAACAGAGTTTAAGTCTGAGAATCAAGATCTCTTGCAGCAGATCTCTCTGGAGCCTGAGGCTCGGACATGACAGAGCTCCTCTCGCAACACTCACAGTGAATGATTGTTGCAGTAGTCTTCGAGAACGGCTGGGGCAGTTTATAATGAAGTGCCCTGACTTACCACAGTAGAAACCATAGATTTTCCTTTATACATTGTTCTTTGCGTGCATCACTAACCCGTCTTTGTAAAGAGTCCACCTGCATGGGTTCAGGTTCTGGTTCCCTTGTGTTCCTACTCAAAGGTTCCTTAGCTGAGGAGGAGGTAGTAAAAGGTTAGTGCGATTATTTTCGAACCATCTTTCTTGTCTGCGTTCAGTCAGACGAGCATCAAAACGGATACAATAGTTAATAAAGTCACCTAACGCAGTGGGAGGGTCGGCACGAGCAAGTTCTCCTTAATCAGTGAGACAACCCTTTCCGAAAAATAGATTTTTTAGCGAAGTGTCCCAAGTGTATCAAGAGCCCATCTCCTGAAATCAGGGCATATTCTGCTACTGAACGCTTACCTTGGCGCAAAGTTAACATGGCTGCTTCAGCTGTTGCACCTCGATTGGGGTCATCAAACACCTGCCCATGGCTGAAATAAAAGCATTAAGGTGATTCCAAACAATCATCCCTCAGTCTCAATCAGAGGGTTGCCCCATCAAAGCCTATTGGTAGCAACTGATTATAGTAAGCACTTTGGGATCGTTCAGTGGGAAATTGGTGAGCATGTGCAGAGAAAAATAAATTGCATTGGTTAATAAAATCCCCTGAATTTCTCACGTTCACCGCCAAAACGAAAAGGAGGTATTTGGGGATCTCAGAACTCGGGGTTATGGCAGAGCCTGGGCTCGTTCCTCTAGAGCCTCAATCCTGGCTCGCAATTCCTGGGTAGTCTGTCCAACACTTGCAAATTATGATTAGTTGAGGTCCTGTAGGCTTGCAAAACGGGTTTTAAAGTCTGTACATCTAAAGGATTGTATCAGTCACTCCGCAAAGTTCCTTTATGCGGGCCTCCATCTCCCAGATCTTTTAGGCAGAAGTGCTGGAAGAGGAAAGGAAAAAAAAAAAAAAAAACAATAGTTTTTTACCTGTGTAACACTCCAGATAAAATTTTAAGGGAATGCGCTCACCGGGAATGGTTGTGAGAAGTCACAACCACTTCATCACATAAGGTATTAAACGGACATCTGATATCCACAGTCACAGCAGACACGGCTTTCCCAGACCCAGCAGACACTAAACATTGGCTCCTGAATCTTGTCATGTATAGTGTACAGTTCCTGTAGCGTCTTGTGCTTGGGTGCGAGGAAACACAGGAGACATAGGTTGAAATGAAATGACTTGTATTACTTCATACAAGCATGCTGAAAAGTTCACACAGTTTGCAGGAACAGCGACAGGAGACACAGCGGGCCCAGAGTAACTTCAAGCACTACAATAAATCTCCAAAGCAGGTTCAGGATCTCTTCTCGTACCGTAATTCCTCTGCAAACATGGATTCACCAAACAGCAGGTTTCCAGAGTCCAAAAGTTTCCAAGGTTCCTCAGTAGGGAATAGCTGGAGTACAATCCAAGGCTTCCAGGAGTCAGGTCACAGACTGACTGAGGCTTGATTCAGAGCACTGATTGTTCAGCTGAGGCTGCTTAAGAAGCAAGAGGGAAGAATCAGGCGGGAACATGAAACTGGAAACTCCATATTAACTGAGGGCAAAGCTGCAGAAAGAACAGAAAGCAAAATGGCCGACGGAAAACTGAGTTTCAAGGAAAATGTCAACAGAGAAAAAGAACCTTACAAGGGGTTTGCACTCTTGCCGAACTAACACCAGCCACTGTCATAGTTCCTCATAGTAAAATAACACAGCACAGTCCAATTAAACACCTTGTACAGAAGGGCTGCAGACAATAAGCCCCGTCCAAATGGTAGGCCACATTTAGTAGAAATGGGGATAACAAATAAAATATTCAGTAGTATGCTAATATACCCCTTCATAACACAAATGTGGGGCAAGCTAGTGAAGTTACTGACTACCTGGATGATCAGATTTAATGAACTAATACAATACAGAGAAAATTAATCAAAGTTACTAACCAACATACTATAGTACTAGATAACCTGACAGCAAAAGAAGGAGGAATGTGTCAAATAAATGGTCCCACCTATTGCAATTATATTGACCCCGCTGGAAATCTCCAGGTCAGGCCATTATAAACAAAATAGGTGAACTTAAGACCAAGGTTTAAAGCAACACAGTGGAAACAAGACTCCTGGTGGGGTAAACATTCTCCTTTTTAGTCCAGCCAATTGGTTTAGTGGCCTAGCGGGGTGGATTTCTGGTATTGTACAGACTTGCATTCAAATTTATTGTTTTGTTTATTGCTTTATGTAGCCATAAAAGCACTGATATATGTATTACCTAACTATTAATAGTGTATGTGTAAGAAAAGAATCTAAGGCTAAACCTTCCATGGTGTATCATAGACTCCAGATAACCACTGCTGATGAGGGAAGTGAGTTGTCCACACTGAGGGTGGATGGACGAAGCAGGTAGGAAGACCCCTAATGGGTACTAGACCCATGAACAGTAGCTCCTTTGTGGACACGAACTGACCCTGTGGCAAAAGGATATACCTTACAAAAGGGGGAAATTGATATAGAAGGGTTAATGTTTTTCCTTTAATTGCTAGAATTGCTAGAATTTGTTCTTATGATGTAGTAGCCCATAGTCTCCGATTCAAAGATTTTATACTTCTTTTATTATATGTTTTCATAGTCACAAGAACATGTTCTTGGTACATGCTAAATAAAACATGACCCTTGGTAATGGGAGAGTCTAAAACGAGCTACATTATTTTATTATTATTATTATACATTTATATAGCGCCATTTATTCCATGGCGCTTTACATATGAAAAGGGGAAAAATATAGACAGGTACAATAAACAGTGCTGGACAAGGACACACAAGTACAGAAGGGAGAGAGGACCCTGCCCGCGAGGGCTCACAGACAGCAGGGATGGGTGAGAATACACTAGGAAAGGGTAGAGCTGGTCGTACGATGGTTCAGTACCTGAGGATCATTGCAGGTTGTAGGCTTGTCGGAACAGTGGGTCTTCAGGTTTTTCTTGAAGGTCTCCGTTGTTGGTGAAAGTCTGATGTTTTGGGGGCAGGGAGTTCCAGAGTATGGGGGGAACCTGGGAGAAGTCTTGTATGCGGTTGTGGGAAGAAGAGAATGAGGGGGAGTCGAGAAGGAATCTTGAGAGGAAACGAAGGGTTTCGTGTATTTAGGTACGGGAGACCATGTCACAGATGTATGGAGGAGAAAGGTTGTGGATGGCTTTGTATGTCATGGTTAGGGGTTTTTAAATGGAGCCTCGGGCAATAGGAAGCCAGTGAAGGGCCTGGCTAGGGGGAGGCTGGGGAATAGCGGGGAGACAGGTGGATTAGTCGTGCAGCAGAGTGTAGGATGGACTGGAGTGGTGCCAGAGTGCTAGAGGGAGGCCAGACAGTAGGAGGTTGCAGTAGTCGAGGCGGGAAATGATAAGGGCGTGCACTAGTGTTTTTGTGGTTTCATGGTTGAGGAATGAGCGGATCCGGGAAATATTTTTGAGTTGAGGCAGCAGGAAGTGGCGAGGGCATGGATATGTGGTTTGAAAGAGAGGGCAGAGTCGATGATCACCCCAAGGCACCGAGCATGTGGGACTGGGGAAAGCGAGTAGCCATTGACATTGATGGATAGGTCTGGTGGAGGGGTAGAATGAGGTGGGGGAAAGATGATGAATTCTGTTTTGTCCATGTTCAGTTTGAGAAAGCGAGCAGAAAAGAAGGCTGAGATAGCAGACAGACACTGTGGGATTTTGGTCAGTAGGGAGTGAGGTCAGGTCCAGATAGGTAGATCTGCATGTCATCGGTGTAGAGGTGATACTGCAAGCCGTGGGATTCTATGAGCTGTCCCAGGCCGAAGGTGTAGATGGAGAAGAGTAGGGGTCCTAGGACTGAGCCTTGAGAAACACCGACAGACAGGGGGCGGGGTGAGGAGGTGGTGTGTGAGAGGGAGACACTAAATGTTTGGTCTGTTTGGTATGATGAGATCCAAGATAGGGCCAAGTCTGTGATGCCAAGAGATGAGAGAATCTGTAGCAGGAGGGAATGGTCCACGGTGTCAAAGGCAGAAGACAGGTCCAGGAGAAAGAGGACAGAGTAGTGTCGCTTGCTCTTGGCGGTTAGCAGGTCGTTAGTGACTTTAGTTAGGGCAGTTTCAGTTGAGTGATGCGGTCGAAAGCCTGATTGTAACCGGTCAAAGAGGGAACAGAGGAGAAGGTGGGAGGACAGTTCAAGATATACATGCTGTTCCAGTAGTTTTGAGGCGTAGGGGAGAAGAGATATCGGGCGATAGCTAGACGCAGAGGATGGGTCGAGGGAGGGCTTTTTGAGGATCGGTGTGATTAAAGCATGTTTGAAGGATGAAGGAGAGACACCATTTGTAAGTGAAAGGTTGAAGAGGTGTGTGAGAGTGGGATGAAGACTGTGGCAAAGTTAGGGATGAGGTGGGACGGGAGTGGGTCAAGCGCGCAAGTGGTGAGGTGTGATCTTGACAGGAGAGTGGAGAGCTGATCTTCTGTCATGGTGGTGAAGCTGGATTTGGAAGAACAGGCTGAGTGGCTAAGAGGGGCATTGGGTGCTGCGGGCCAAAGCCTTCTCTGATAGTATCAATCTTTTGCTTAAAGAAGGAGGCAAAGTCTTCATCAGAAATGAGAGGTGAGGGAGGAGGTGCTGTGGGATGGAGTAGAGAATTGAAAGTGTTGAAGAGCTGTTTAAGGTTGTGAGACAGGGAGGATATGAGAGATGCGAAGTAAGTTTGTTTTGCGGCAGAGAGCGTGGACTTGAAGCTGGCAAGGGACTGCTTGTATGCGTTGAAGTGCTCGGTAGAATGGGTTCTCTTCCATCTCCGCTCGGTAGCCCTGGAAGCCCGTCTCAGTTCTTTGGTCAGGCCGGTCAGCCAGGGCTGCCTGTTGATTGTACGAGCTTTGCTCTGCGTGAGGGGGGCGGCCGAATCAAGTGTGGCTTTAATTGTGGTGTTATAAAATGTTGCAGCAGCATCTGTGTCATGAAGTGAGGCTATGTCTGTGAGAGGGAGGAGGGACTCAGAGAGCGATTTTAAATTGAGGTGTTTGAGATTTCTGCGAGGGTGGGTGAGTTTGTGGAGTGGGGGATGCGTACTAACAGAGGAGAGGGAAGAGAATGTCAGTAGGTTGTGGTCAGACAGGGGGAGTGGGGAGTTAGTGAGATTAGTGAGGGAACAGAGACGGGTGAAGATAAGGTCCAGCGTGTGACCGCCTTTGTGAGTGGCCGCAGAGGACCATTGAGTGAGGCCGAGGGAAGCTGTGAGCGAAAGAAGTTTAGAGGTAGCCGGGGTGGAAGTGTCAATTTGGATGTTGAAATCGCCCATGATGATGGTGGGGATGTCAGCAGAGAGGAAATGGAGTAGCCAGGTGGTGAAGTGGTCGAGAAAGGTGGAGATGGCTAGTTCCGGGGGGCGGTAGATGACAGCCAGTTGGAGGTTGGAGGGGGAATAGATGCGGACGGAGTGCACTTCGAACGAGGGAATAGCAGCGGAGGGTGGAATTTGAATAGGGGTAAAGGAGCAGGTATCAGACAGGAGTAAGCCAACTCCTCAACCACGTTTTTTGCTGGGGCGAGTGGTGTGAGAAAGATGAAATCCGCCATAGGAAAGTGCAGCTGGAGAGGCTGTGTCAGAGGGAGTGAGCCAGGTTTCAGTGATGGCAAGGAAGGAGAGTTTGTTGGTGATAAAGAGGTCATGAATAAATGACAGTTTATTGCAGACGGAGCGTGCGTTCCATAGTGCTCCGAGTAGAGGGAGCGGGAGAGGGGTGTGTGGATGGATAGGTATGAGGTTGACATGGTTGCTAAAACGTGTGGAAGATCATGGCAGGGTGTTAGAAATGAGTGTGGGGATGTGTTGAGGAGGGCCAGGATTTGGGGATACATCGCCAGCGATGAGGAGTAGCAGACAGAACGTTAGAAGGTGAGAGCAGGATAAGCCATGATGTGGCCGTGTGTGTCTTGGTAAAAAGGATTGTATGTGGAGGAACAGTTCTGAGGGAAAGGTGAGATGGCTGGGGAGAATGGAGGGGGAAATGACTAATTCCTTACTAGGTGGGGGGATTACAGGGGATAGGAAGAAAGAAAGGAGGATGGGGTGAAAGTGATAAGAAACTGAAACATAGTGGTTTTAAATTATGTTACCTTGCAGCCAAATTCCAGTCGAATTCTAGTCTAATTCACAGTAGTGTAATTAGAAATCTGTAATTTGAAATATGGGATTTGAAATATGTGGAGCAGACAACGGTCTGGAGCAGACCCATTGCACTGAATATATCTGCAGCTAATGGCAATCAGGTGTGATTGGAAAGTGGGCTGAGACTGCTCAGGCCAAATGCAAGGAGTTAAGGAAAGGTCATAAAAGGGGGGAGGGGGTTACACAGACCACTCAGATGTGTGGTGAAGATAAGAATGGAGTAAAATTATGTACACAGGAAGATGGGTGAGCAAATCATACCATTAAACAAAGCAATACACATGGTGCATTCAGGAACATGAAAAGTGGGAAGTTTTCATACCATTAAACAAGCAATACATTGGTGCATTCAGGAACATTGAATGGAAGGTTTCATACCATTAAACAAAGCAATACACATGGTGCATTCAGGAACATTGAAAAGCTGAGGAAGGTTTTCATACCATTAAACAAAGCAATACACATAGTGCATTCAGGAACATTGAAAAGCTGGGGAAGGTTTTCATACCATTAAACAAAGCAATACACATGGTGCATTCAGGAACATTAAAAGCTGGGGAAGGTTTTCATACCATTAAACAAAGCAATACACATGGTGCATTCAGGAACATTGAAAGCTGGAAGGTTTATCCATTGAGCTACATTGAGTTACATTGTGTAATGGTATAAAAATACCACCTCGTGTTTTCAATAAACTGGAAAAGTGATTTGCTTACAATCTATGTGCATTCCTTTCTCCAAGCCCGCTTGTCAATTAAGGCCGTAACCTATTAATTACAGCTACAACAGGGATCAGCTGCCACCTTCTGTGGGTAAGCCCTTGAGTATCACCTCCTTGTCCCTCCTTGAGTCGCAGTTTTTGCGTACTGCCACTAATCCGAGTTGTGATTTGGTAGTCCACCTAGTTACGCACCTTCAGGCTTTCCGATGGAAATGGCTCAGTGGCACCACCTTGCATGTTACAGTCTACATCTCCTGGGTTGGCTGTAGGGGAAGAGGTGTTTGTTCCCGCTATACTAGTTTTATTGCAATTGATGCCACTTTGTCTGTGTCAACCACCAATTTTTGTAAATGTGTAGACTGCTAGTTGGGTCTCCTTCATGTGTGTTGCCTGTAGCAATTGGCTTCTGAGACCATCGGGCCTCCACTTCCTTTGAGTCAACTACTGTTACTATTGTGGAAGATCAGCTCACTCAGCTGCTCCTCGAGGTAGACACAGGAACATGTTTTGTTTTATTCTCTGGGTGGTTTATTGAGTCATAAACCAAAAACTGAAACTGGTAACAGAAAAACAGCCCTTCTGGCTCAAATGAAAGTAAAAAGTTCATATAAAGTCCTTCCCAGTACTTCTGGGACAACACACATGGCAGCTCTCGCAGGAGCTTCAGTCTGGAGGCTTCCTTCCTCCAGACAACTCAGACAGAAAAAAAAACACTGGCTGGCATATAACAGTCCAGCCACACCCTTGAGGTGGAGATATGGTGAGTAGGTGTCCCTCCTGTCTCTTTCCTACTCAGCTACAAACCCGTCCATAACATGGCCGATTAACTCCTTCAGCACCTAGTATGCTGAAGAGAAACTTATGGGTTTCTAGATCACAGAAGAAAGTAATCTTCATGAAACATATCTTCCTCATATACCATGCAAGTGACCCTTTCACACATTCCCACCCTCTGCCAAAAGCAGGGGGCTTTGGCTCCTTCAGACACCAAACGAAATTCGGGAGAAGGCATCTGCGTTCCTGTGTAACTTCTCGGACCTATTCTATGTTCTATGTGGAACTTGAAATCCTGTAGGCCTAAGAACCACCTAGTCACCCTTTTCTTACCCCTTTTCTCCTTAACCATCTCAGAGGGGCTTGATCGGACACAAGTTTGAACCTCCGGCTTAGTAGATAACACTCTTTCTCCACAATGGCATAGTTGTATGACGAGAGCTTCTGGCTCAGATAAAGGATGGGTAGCTCTTTCCCATTTACTTCTTGAGACAGCACAGCTTCCAACCTGACTTCTGAAGCATCTGTCTGGACCACTAAACTCTTGCTGAAGTCTTGTGCGAACAGAACTGGATGTTTACACAGAGCCTTCTTCAGCTCCTTTAATGCAATCTCTGTGTTGGCAGTCCATTTTATTATCGTCTACTTGGTGCCTTTATAAAGATCTGTCAATGGTGAGGCGATTATAGCAAAACTTGGGATGAACCACTGGTAATAGCCCACCAGTCCAAGAAATGCCCTCACTTGCAGCAGAACTTGAGGCTTCATTCAGCCTGTGGGTTAGTCATTACAAAACTTCCACTTACCTAAATCATAATAAAAGAGTATTAATACTACTCAATGTCAGTCACCATAATCCTTCTACAAACCCCGTCACTGCTGTACTCCCATCACTGCTGGTACTCCCGTCACTGCCAGTACTTCCATCAATGCCTGTAACCCCTCACTATTGGTACTCCCATCACTGCCGGTACTCCCATGCCTGCCGGTACTCCCGTCACTGCTGATACTCCCATTACTGCTGATATTACCATCACTGCCGGTACTCCCGTCACAGCCAGTACTTCCGTCAATGCCTGTAACCCCATTTAATATCACCCCTCTCCATGCTTCTGGAATTCTATAGGGCTCAAGGCTCACCCTTACTTATATATCATGCCAGTGACCCTGTCACACTATCCTTAGAGTTTTCTGACAATAGTAGTCTACGAAATTTATATTTGTGCCACCTGAGTGTGGCTAAGCATGGAAGCAGGTTGAGTTGTTGCATGTGGTATCAGGGCTCCCAGCACAGCAGGTCTACACCAATCCCTCACCCACCTCGTCTTAATTTGACGTTCAATTGAAAGCTGTAAATGCTGGCCCAGACCCCGATACCTCATGTATGGTTGATTGCTGCTATGCCATGTTACAGTTTGTACTGTGAGGGAATTGAGGCCACTTTCCTGGTGTCTCCGCCTAATTTGCTGTGTGTTGGCAGCTTTTGGGGTCATTTGAAGGTGTTGTGCATGTGTTTCTTTTTGCTTCAAATTGACTATGTTATGCTCGGTGAATATTCTACTATTAAATCATCAAATATTTGTAAATTTTGTGATCATAATCCGAGCCGAACATTTAAAAATTTGCTCATCTCTAGCTGTATTCCATGTCTGGAGATAAAGAGTTTTCAACCTGAACGATGCCAAGATTCTAATGTTCAGACTGAGAACAACTAAGGAAAGAGCTGCTGGGAGCTCAGCCTTAGTGACTAGTAGTGATGAGCGAGTATGCTCGTTGCTCGTTGAGGTTACTGCCGGTCACTGAGGCTGCATTCCCAGCCGGGCCCCAGAACTGCAAGGGCTTCGATGAGATCACTGCTAGCACTGTAAGTAAAGGGTATGCCACACTAAGCGATCACACTAGCAATAACGACAACGACACAAGCTAACGAGATCGTTGGTGTGATCGCTTTAAGGTCGCTAGTAGCTTCCAAACAGGAAGATCTCATCAACGACACATCAGCGGTCAGCGATCTGTATAACGACTTCGGAGGTCGTTAGGACGTGTCACACAGCATGTATTGTTAAAGATCACGACCTCGATAGGCGTGATTGAGCGCAACCTTTTCCACGCCCCTCAGCACAGATTGGTGGTCACTATATGTCATGACTGTTTATGTCACAGCTCTCTCGCTTTGTGATTGGATGACCGCGTCATAAAAGACGACGTATTAGCGCTCCTTTCCATTGCTCTCGAGCGGAAGCGGTTCATTCGAATCTCAAGCATCGTCCAGTGCATCCTGCTAGCCTTCTTTGCAGCTACTGCGATCCAGTCTGTGTCACTATTGCGTTTGCTGCGATCCAGTCTGTGCCGTTATTGAAAAAAAAAATTTTTTTCTGCGATCCAGTCTGTGTCACTATTGCGTTTGCTGCGATCCAGTCTGTGCCGTTATTGATTTTTTTTTTTCTGCGATCCAGTTTGTGCCGCTTTTGCGTTTCCCGCGGATTTATTTTTTTCAGTATCACAAACATGTCTTGTAAGGTAGGCAGTTTTTTTTGTCACATTTAATTTTTAATTTTTTTTTATTTAATTTTACAGATCCATTTTAAGATCCCAGCTGTTTAACCGTTGTCGTCCATCAATTTATTTATTTTTTTTGTCTGCCATTGTTTTGTTCTGGCGCGCCCACCACCACCATTTTATGATCCCTGCTGTTTTTACCGTAGTTGTCCATCTATGACTTTTATTTAGGTCTGTCATTGTTTTGACCTGCCGCGCCCACCACCACCATTTTATGATCTGATCCCTGCTGTTTTTACCGTAGTTGTCCATCTATGATTTTTAGTTTGGTCTGCCATTGGTTTCTCCTGCTGCACCCACAACCACCATTTTATGATCCCTGCTGTGTTCTATGTTGTAGGCTATGTAAGCATTTAATTTAACCATTCTGCCGTTCTCACATAATCCTTTTTTTATTACAGATGGCCGATAAGCATGATTTTCTGCGGGAATTCATCGAGATGTACCGCTCGATGCCTTGCCTGTGGAAAATAAAGTCGGTGGATTACAGCAACAGGCTGAAAAAGAAGGAGGCGTATGAAAAACTGGTGGAGCTTTGCAAAAACCGTTATCCTGATGAACCAGCGGTTGAGTCATCGGTCAAAAAACGTATTCAGGCCCTCCGCACAGTTTACAAGAAGGAATTAAATAAAGTACAGAATTCTAACAAGTCTGGAGCCGGGTCCGAAGATGTGTATGTCCCCAAATTGTGGTACTTTGAGCTATTTTTTTTCACAAGGGACCAAGAAGTACCTAGACAAGCGACTTCCATGTTAGAACCAGAGCCAGTGATCCAGCCAGACTCCCTGTCGTACATGTAAGTATCTTTGTATTAAAACACATTTTAATGTACAGTCATGGCCAAAAGTTTTGAGAATGACACAAATATTATATTTTCACATGATCTGCTGCCCTCTGGTTTTTATGTGTGTTTGACAGATGTTTTTATCACAGACAGAAATATAATAATTGCAAACATATGAGTAACAAAAGCTTATATTGACAGTTAGAATGAGTTAATGCAGCAAGTCAATATTTGCAGTGTTGACCCTTTCTTCTTCAGGACCTCTGCAATTCTCCCTGGCATGCTCTCAATCAACTTCTGGACCAAATCCTGACTGATAGCAGTCCATTCTTGCACAATCAATGCTTTAATTTTGTCAGAATTTTTAGGTTTTTGTTTGTCCACCCGTCTCTTGATGATTGACCACAAGTTCTCAATGGGATTAAGATCTGGGGAGTTTCCAGGCCATGGACCCAAAATCTCTATGTTTTGTTCCCTGAGCCATTTAGTTATCACCTTTGCTTTATGGCAAGGTGCTCCATCATGCTGGAAAAGGCATTGTTGATCGCCAAACTGCTCTTGGAGGGTTGGGAGAAGTTGCTCTTGGAGGACATTCTGGTACCATTCTTTATTCATGGCTGTGTTTTTAGGCAAGACTGTGAGAGAGCTGATTCCCTTGGCTGAGAAGCAACCCCACACATGAATGGTTTCAGGATGCTTAACAGTTGGCATGAGACAAGACTGGTGGTAGCGCTCACCTTGTCTTCTTCGAATGAGGCGTTTTCCTGATGTCCCAAACAATCGAAAAGGGGATTCATCAGAGAAAATAACTTTACCCCAGTCCTCAGCAGTCCACTGCCTGTACCTTTTGCAGAATATCAGTCTGTCCATGATGTTTTTTTCTGGAGAGAAGTGGCTTCTTTGCTGCCCTCCTTGAGACCAGGCCTTGCTCCAAGAGTCTCCGCCTCACAGTGCGTGCAGATGCACTCACACCTGCCTGCTGCCATTCCTGAGCAAGCTCTGCACTGCTGGTAGCCCGATCTCGCAGATGAAACACTTTTAAGAGACGGTCCTGGCGCTTGCTGGTCTTTCTTGGGCACCCTGGAGCCTTTTTGCCAACAATGGAACCTCTCTCCTTGAAGTTCTTGATGATGCGATAGATTGTTGACTGAGGTGCAATCTTTCTAGCTGCGATACTCTTCCCTGTTAGGCCATTTTTGTGCATTGCAATGATGACTGCACTTGTTTCTTTAGAGATAACCATGGTTAAAGAAGAGAAACAATGATGCCAAGCACCAGCCTCCTTTTAAAGTGTCCAGTGGTGTCATTTTACTTAATCATGACAGATTGATCTCCAGCCATGTCCTCATCAACACCCACACCTGTGTTAATCACTGAAAAGAGGTTAGATGGTCCTTTTAAGGCAGGGTTGCAATGATGTTGAAATGTGTTTTGGGGGATAAAGTTCATTTTCTGGCCAAATATTGACTTTGCAAGTAATTGCTGTTAAGCTGATCACTCTTTATAACATTCTGGAGTATATGCAAATTGCCATTAGAAAAAGTGAAGCAGTAGACTTTGTAAAAATTAATATTTGTGTCATTCTCAAAACTTTTGGCCATGACTGTACATGCCAAAGTGGACTTGAAATTAAAAATATAATTGTGAAATGTAGATAAAATGGCTGAATTTATCCCTTCATGTACTGATAATTTATCTAGCTCAACGGTTGAGGCTTATCCATTTACAAGTCGTTTTTCACATTTTTGCTGTATTTGGGTGTTATAGTGTGAAGATAAATTTCTTTTTCTTTGTGATTTAACATTCGTTTTTTGTTCATGCAGGACACAGAAGAGGCTGTCTCCACACCTCCGACTGAAGACAGCATGGCGTTGGTCCAAGAGGACGAAGTAGTTGAGCCACCATCCTCATCTGTGCGGAGCCGACTTACATTTTCAGGCAGAAAAAGGAAGGCTCCCACCTCGGCTACTCCAGAATTGATTGAAATAGCCAAAAAAGTCCTTACGGCAGAAAAAGACCAACCAAAAATCACAGGGTTTGCATACTTCGCTAATGAGAAGCTCCCATCACTGGATCCAATACAGTGGGTTCATGCTGAGAGACTCATGCTTGAAGTCCTGAGTCAAGCAACATTAGGAAAACCTTAATAACACGTATTTGTCACGGTCAGACAGCAGTACCCGGATACTCATGGCCGCACAGTCCTGTGCCAAACCCAATTGGGAGAAATCCGCAGAACCAAAACGTTGTTACACCACCTTATTTTTATACACCGCCGAGGCAACGTGGTAATGGCATCGAGACATGTTACCAGCAGCTGTAGTTTTTAAAATATTTTCTAAAGTTTTTTGTTATCTATATTTTTTTTTAACATTGTTACATTTTTTTAATAAAAATCTTATTTATCTACTAAATTGTGGTCTTTTATTCTTATGTTGTTATTGATGTCAAATATTGTTGACAACTATTAAAATGTTGTATTTTTATTCCATCTACTTGTATCTACTTGTCACACATGGGGTCATGGGAGTACCAGCAGTCATAGGAGTTCCAGCATTGGTAAAAAAAATTAAATGAAAAAAATTTCAAAAATTAACACATTTCTTTTAAAGGCCTGGTCACACTAGTGCTAAAACCTTATAATAAAAAATAATACACCACAGCTGAGTATATAAACTTCAAATATATAATATATATATTTTTTCATATATATTTGTTTGGTTAGCAAAAAAAAAAAAAAACATAAAATAATACAACTACTAATAAAAAAAAAAAATTAATGACTGCCCCCCCGTTGCAGGCCAGCCACAAACCTCTCCAGCATCACCCCGTGGTCATGCATTGCTGCCATCAGCCGCCTCTGTGATGCCAACAGGTCCTGGGCAGTGGGGATTTCTGTGGAGGTAATGTAACAGTTAACCAGGGAATTCTTTTGCAACATCAACATGTACATGTTACATGTTTGCTGTTTAACAATTACGGTTTTGGTCCGACTGCGGTTCCCCTGAAGAGCCGCTTACGGCCCACCCAGAACCTGTGGCACCGCTGGCTAGGGAAACACAGAAAAATATATATATCACAACAGCCATTACACATTTTAAGACCTAACAAAGTTGTCAAACTTGAAGGAAGCTTATATTATGTGCGTAAATTCCTGAAGGCGAGCCTGCATACATGTCACTGAGTGACGCTGGAGAGAATCCTAGGGGGGATGGGGATGATGACCCCAAAAGTGGAGGGGGTAGCTGCTGGTGAAGGGGTAGCTGGGAAGGTGCTGCCCATGGTGATGGCACTGCGGGGGAGGTGGTGCAGCTGCAGCTGGTGAAGGCGGTGATGCAAATAAAAAATTAAATTCAGTCAAATAATCCTTCTACAAACCCCGTCACTGCTGTACTCCCATCACTGCTGGTACTCCCGTCACTGCCAGTACTTCCATCAATGCCTGTAACCCCCTCACTATTGGTACTCCCATCACTGCCGGTACTCCCATGCCGCCGGTACTCCTGTCACTGCTGATACTCCCATCACTGCTGATATTACCATCACTGCCGGTATTCCCGTCACAGCCAGTACTTCCGTCAATGCCTGTAACCCCCTCACTATTGGTACTCCCGTCACTGCTGTACTCCCATCACTGCTGATATTCCCGTCACTGCCAGTACTTCCATCAATGCCTGTAACCCCCTCACTATTGGTACTCCCATCACTGCCGGTACTCCCATGACTGCCGGTACTCCGTCACTGCTGATACTCCCATCACTGCCGATATTCCCATCACTGCCGGTACTCCCGTCACAGCCAGTACTTCCGTCAATGCCTGTAACCCCCTCACTACTGGTACTCCCATCACTGCCTGTAACCCCATCACTGCCGGTACTCCCATGACTGCCAGTATACTGGTGGTACTCCCGTCACTGTGGGTGCATTGATATAGGTAGATAACCCACAAAACATAACCTCTCCAGATACCCTCATCAATACTCACTCAGATGCCTGCGGAACTGGGCCTGGATGCTGGCGACCCTCTCACTGGACTGGTATCGAAGGTCCGCCAGCTTTTTGCAGATCTGGGTTGGGGTCCGCTCCACCCCAAAGTGTCTCAACAGGCCCCTCTGGATTTTCCGCAGGACTACCCTCTTGTGGCGCATAGGATGCGCCACAGGTAGCCTGCACTCGTAATCCCACCTGTCGCTTTTCTGATGAGGTAGCGCACCTCGGCGTCACCCCACGGGGCACAACGCTGTCTCGCTCTCGCTGCCATTGTCTCAAACAACGCCACATGAACGACGCCACATCATGACGTCACAGCGTCTGTGCGGTCGCACGTGCGACACGAGACGCTATTGCGATGGCAAAGTGACCGTAGCAGCCATGTGCCCCAGCCACGCACAGATATGAGACGCTGTTGCGATCGCAAGATGATGGTTCCCAGCTAGGCGCCCCTGCCTATCAAGGCATGAGCAAGGACGATGCGATTAACTGGCCTACTTGGCAGCATCAGATCTAGTGGGGCTACTGACCGCTTACTTTTTTACCATGTTTACAAAAGTTTTCATTCATTGTAATTACTTCTGTAATAAAGTCATATTATGAACCGTCACTTTGCGATCGCAATGGCGTCTTATGTCTGTGCGTAGCAGGGGCACCATGCTGAGAATCATCACTTTGCGATCGCAGTGGCGTCTCATGTCTGTGCGTGGGAGGGGCACCATGATGATAACAGTCACTTTGCGATCGCAATGGCGTCTCATGTCTGTGCGTAGTGGGGCACCATGCTGAGAATCGTCACTTTGCGATCGCAGTGGCGTCTCATGTCTGTGCGTGGGAGGGGCACCATGCTGATAACAGTCACTTTGCGATCGCAATGGCGTCTCATGTCTGTGCGTAGCTGGGGCACCATGCTGAGAATTGTCACTTTGTGATCGCAGTGACGTCTCATGTCTGTGCGTGGGAGGGGCACAATGCTGATAACAGTCACTTTGCGATCGCAATGGCGTCTCATGTCTGTGCGTAGCTGGGGCACCATGCTGAGGAATCGTTACTTTGCGATCGCAGTGGCGTCTTGCGTCAGATTCAAGCACGCAAGTGCGACATAAAGCGTTCCCTGGTCAATTTAGACCTTTACCTCCAAATATTTTTTTTTTTGTTTTTATCACTATTTTTAATCTAATATATATGACTAAAAATATATATTATATATTTTAAGTTTATATACGAAGCTGTGGTGTATTATTTGTTATTATTTTTAATTATAAGGTTTGAGCGCTAGTGTGACCATGGGCCTTTAAAATAAATGTTGTAAATTTTTGAAATTTTTTTTTTTTATTTTTTTTACCAATGCTGGAACTCCTATGACTGATGGTACCCCCATGACCCCGTGTGTGACAAGTAGATACAATGTAAAAAAATATATAGACAACAAAAAACTTTAGAAAATATTTTAAAAACTACAGCTGCTGGTAACATGTCTCATTGCCATCCCCATTACTCCCCTCCCCACATCTCTCCCATCATTAGCCTTCTCCCATATTGATAAAAAATTGAAAGAACACAAAGGCATTTTTAAAATAAACATTTTTTATTATTAAAAGATAGTTAAAAAAAGGCAAAAGTAAAACATTCTCAAAAGCAAACTATATCTGCTGCTGCCAACTCACTGCACCAGGTCCATTAAAGTAATGGCAGTACTTGTCTCGGCAGGCCTTCGCATCGTCCTTGCTCCTGCCTTGATTGACAGGTTGAAGGCCTGCAATAGCGGGATCATTGTCACGCCATTCTCCAAGCACCACGTCACCATTGCTGTCCGAGTCCATGAAACCTGGCGGACTGTAAGTAACAGCATCACGTTTTATAGAAAATTGTGCAGCACACAACAGGCCAACACCACAGAGTCTATCGATTCCAGCTTCATGTTGATTGTGGAAAACCCTGAAGCGGTTGGCCATTATGCCGAAGGCATTCTCAACAACGCGCCGTGCCCTAGACAGTCTGTAATTAAAAATCCGCCTTTCCCCTGTCAAAGACTTTTGTGGGTACGATTTAACAAGATGCGCATGAAGGGGGAAGGCTTCATCGCCCACAAAAACAAAGTTTAGGTTGGCGGTGGTGTCCATGTTGGTTGGCAAGTGAAGTTTATTGTTAATCAACCGTCACCATTCTGTGGTAGGGGCACAGTGACATCTTCTGTGCGTACACTGGGGCACCATGCTGAGAATCGTTACTTTGCGATCGCAGTGGCGTCTTGCGTCGGATTCAAGCACGCAAGTGCGACACAAAGCGTTCCCTGGTCAATTTAGACCTTTCCTCCAAATAATTTTTTTTTGTTTTTATCACTATTTTTAATCTAAAAAATAGGCAGCACTCCATAGATAATGCAGATGGTAGATATTTTATTTTACCCACATATGGCAACGTTTCGGCTCCATGAGCCTTTCTCAAGCACTGACTAACACTCCTATGCAGGTATTTATATGGTCAGTGTTACAATAATTCATTAACTCCAATTATATAAAACATGTAAAAAAACATTACATATCATATACAGCTCATTTACCAAATAGTATCAATATATACATTGATCCCATAGTTTCATCCAGGGTCACATTTTAAATATATATTACTTCATATACTGTGCCAGATATCACATCCAACCTTAATCTGCAATTTTCCATAATTGTAACAGCTGAAGTAAAAATCTCTTTTGTAAAGACACTCACTTAGTAGGTACGCCTGCAACACATGTGGAGGACGCCATAGACGCTTAGTACAATGCGCATTTGTGGCTACTGCGCATGTCTCCCTGCGTCATAGTGACCTCAGAACATTACAAGCCTATCAGCTTGTATGTGTGTCAATTCCGTAACTGCGCATGCGCTCTAACGCTTTGTCCTAGTCGAAACGCCATCTTGTATGTGGCAGAATCTTAAATCTTCACTGATACAAACAATTCACCTCAAACTTAGATCTCGTGTTAGCGATCATGTATACTGGTTAGACTATTGTTCTTTTCTCCTATATCCAAAATTCTCCATGATGTGTTAGCATGTCTTTATCAATATATATATATATACCTCATTATTGTGAGGTTTTTCATAGTGATCACATCAATAGGGTTTTTTTAAGCCTTCGGATAAGGGCACCTATTTCACCCCGATAAGTGGGACTGCCCCCGCCAAGGGTAGCCTCCCACCACCGGTGACTCACAGGGGAGGTATCCTGAACCAATGGTCCAGTTCCCTCAACCCCGCTGTCACTAGGGCTACTAGGGCCCATCTCCTTGCTTTCTTTTACCCATATAGAAGAATACACAGAAAATCTCTCAATTGGTGAGTTTGATTTATTTCAAGGAAGAATTTTGGGAAAAAAAATTTAGAATTAACAAAAATAATGTTTTTATATAGTATTAATGGCGTCCTCCATTTTGTACTATATCCTCCCAGTGAGTGTCTTCACATTTTTCTGTAAAAAAATAAAAAAATCACAATAAGTAAATGTTTCTGAATTAAGTATTACTTTAGATCCCCACCATCAACAACCATATCATGGAATATCGAGGAAATAATTCCTACAGTGATATCAGTCGACAACAATAGATTCAAGTAACAGAATTGAGTTTGAAATCAACGTTCAGTCCCATAGGTCTCAACGTATCTAAATCATAAATCCATTTTAGTTCTTTCTTTTTAAGGAGATTAATCCTATCACCCCCTCTTCTCATGTATTGGAACAGTATCGATAATTCTAAATTTTAATTGTTTTTCCGTATGTTTCATTTCTGTATAATGTTTGGACACTGGGAGATCCATTCTCTTTTTCCTAATGGTATATTTGTGCTGACTTATACGTGTTTTGAAATCACACGTAGTCTCCCCTATATACCATAGCTTACAGGGACATTCTAACAAATATATAACATGATCTGACTCGCATGTTAGAAAATGGTTAATTTTATATAGCTTATTGGTTCTTGGATGCACAAACTGTGAACCCTTGATCATTAGGTTACAATTAATACAGCCAAGGCATGGATAACAGCCTTTTCTGGATAGTCCTGTCAATGACGTTTGAATTGTCCTTTTTTGAGGACCAATATCAGATCTGATTAGGCGATCCCTGATATTTTTACCCCTTTTATATGAGAGGAGGGGAGGCAATTTAAACTCATTAATATTGGGAAGACATTTTGTTAACATTCCCCAATGCTTCTTAATAATTCCAGAGATATACCCACTCTCCTCAGTATATGTAGATACAAATGGAATTCTCATCATTTCCTTCTTACATCTTCTCACTTTCAATGGTGGCGATACATAGATGATGTTTTTCTCCTCTGGACCGGAACTGAAAGTGAACTACAATTATTTCACACATACCTGAATGGAATAGATCAGACGATTAAATTTACTCTGAATTCATCTAGAGATGAAATACAGTTCTTGGATGTTTTGGTTAAACACAATGATGGAAAATTGACAACTACTTTGTATGTAAAAGAGACAGATAGAAATAATTTACTTCTGTACAATAGTCAGCATCCAAGAAATATGGTAAATTCCATACCTTTAAGTCAATTATTAAGAGTGAGACGAGTGGTTAGTGAAACGGAAAATATAGATCTGATCATGGACTCAATGGTTAAAAAATTCGTTGACAGGGGATACCCATTGAATTTATTAGAGCAAACAAAAAGAAATGTACAACAAAAGAATAGATTAGATTTATTGAAAGTGAGAAGATGTAAGAAGGAAATGATGAGAATTCCATTTGTATCTACATATACTGAGGAGAGTGGGTATATCTCTGGAATTATTTAGAAGCATTGGGGAATGTTAACAAAATGTCTTCCCAATATTAATGAGTTTAAATTGCCTCCCCTCCTCTCATATAAAAGAGGTAAAAATATCAGGATCGCCTAATCAGATCTGATATTGGTCCTCAAAAAAGGACAATTCAAACGTCATTGACAGGACTATCCAGAAAAGGCTGTTATCCATGCCTTGGCTGTATTAATTGTAACCTAATGATCAAGGGTTCACAGTTTGTGCATCCAAGAACCAATAAGCTATATAAAATTAACCATTTTCTAACATGCGAGTCAGATCATGTTATATATTTGTTAGAATGTCCCTGTAAGCTATGGTATATAGGGGAGACTACGTGTGATTTCAAAACACGTATAAGTCAGCACAAATATACCATTAGGAAAAAGAGAATGGATCTCCAGTGTCCAAACATTATACAGAAATGAAACATACGGAAAAACAATTAAAATTTAGAATTATCGATACTGTTCCAATACAGAGAAGAGGGGGTGATAGGATTAATCTCCTTAAAAAGAAAGAACTAAAATGGATTTATGATTTAGATACGTTGAGACCTATGGGACTGAACGTTGATTTCAAACTCAATTCTGTTACTTGAATCTATTGTTGTCGACTGATATCACTGTAGGAATTATTTCCTCAATATTCCATGATATGGTTGTTGATGGTGGGGATCTAAAGTAATACTTAATTCAGAAACATTTACTTATTGTGATTTTTTTATTTTTTTACAGAAAAATGTGAAGACACTCACTGGGAGGATATAGTACAAAATGGAGGACGCCATTAATACTATATAAAAACATTATTTTTGTTAATTCTAAATATTTTTTTCCTAAAATTCTTCCTTGAAATAAATCAAACTCACCATTGAGAGATTTTCTGTGTATTCTTCTATATGGGTAAAAGAAA
>JARQOD010005312.1:0-48797 GCA_033576555.1 Oophaga sylvatica
ACGACCACAGTTTCCCAGCAATTAGGTGAATGAATTTTGTTATTTTGAGTAATCTCGGGGTTTTAAAATACCATTGGGGGTTTGTGGTATGTTTCTTGAAGGGCCATAGAAGAGAAGATGCATAGGAAAAGCTACATGCATATTCCCTTCAGAGTGGTCAAACGTTAAATGAAGTTCCGACCATGTTTAACCATTTTTGTGTTTTGACCAACTGCGTGCTGTGTTAAACCATTTTTTAAAACGTAGTTAAGACTAAAAAAAAATTTTATTATCTAAGAGAAAGTAAATTTAAAACCATTTTCAGAAACCGAGGGTGCACTTGCAGGAAAACATTAATTTGTTTCCTGAGAATAATGTAGTGAAAAAATGATAGGGAAAATAATGGAAATGTTCTTTAATAAAAGAATAAGGATAAAATTTTTAGAACCATCTAGATAACTACAGTTTCTTAATACCCAATTTGAGCCAGAAGGGTCCAAGACCAATCCCCTAGATTCATGGATAAGAGATAAGGAATATTCTTGAGGATATGGATTTTATCACAACCTTATTTTGGTTTAGCAAGTAGAGTTGAGCGATACTTTCCGATACCCCAAAAGTATCGGAATCGGAATGATATCGCCGATACCCAAAAAATATCGGCGATACCCGATACCGATACCGGAAATCCAATGTAAGTCTATGGGAACAAAATATCGGATTAAAAAAAAACCCATTCTTGCCTTGTTGGTTAATTGTACAGAAGGAAAACAACAAAGAGTAATGTAGAATGTATTGGGGAAGGTTGAGGACACATTAAAGGCATAGATGTTTAACCCAATCAAATGGAATAGCAAAATATTTTTTTTTTTAAAGATGTTCGGATTGACGAAGAAATTGACAATGTTGTTAACGTTTTTTTATTTTGGCAAATATGTATTTTCACAACTTCCATGCTCTTCACCTTTTAACTTTTGACACACTTTCTCCTTCATAATCTTCAGCAGCATCATCTTTTTCATCAAATTATTCTTCATCTTCACCTTCTTTATCTTCTTCTTAAACTTCTTGCTATTCATCTTTTTGTTAACATACTCATATTCTTCTTATTAAACTATTATTCTTATTCATATTGTACTTCATCTTCTTCATCATATTCTTATTTGTGACAGAGATTCCTGTACTTGTAATCTGTCAAAGTATGAATTTTTCATCCTTCCGTTCTTGCTGTCACAAAAGAATTTAAATTACAACAGTATTTGTCCGTGTTCAGTTTAGCCTGCAGCAGCAGGCATTTTCCAGGGGCACCCACGAGGAGGAACGGACTCACCCCCATACACTGCTTAGTTTCTTCCTGCTTATAATTTAGAGCATATATTTTGCTCTTCATTTGGTCTTATACTTCATGTTCTTCTGCTTTTTGATCTTCTGCTTATTGTTCTTAAGTCTCTTGTTCTGTATCTTGTAGTTTGTCTTAACCTTCTTAGTCCTGTTTGGTAATCTTTTATTCTTCTTTGTGATGGTGTTTAGGCTGGTTGGCTTGATGCTCGTCGTCCTTGTGGTCGTCATCTTCTTCGGGTGGTCATCAGAGTCGTCATCTTCATTGTTGGAGATCCAAGTAGGGTTGAGCATTCCGATACTTCCGATACCTGAAATCCAATGTAAGTCTATGGGAACAAAATATCGAAGTACTTCCGATACTTACTTCCGATATTTTGTTCCCATAGACTTACATTGGATTTCAGGTATCGGAAGTATCGGAAGTATCGAATGCTCAACCCTAATCCAGAGTGATTACCCAAAAAAGCATTGAAAAAATCTTCAATTTGTAAATGTAGCAGAAGGTACAAGAGCCAATGCAAGTAACGAGGACCAGCTGACTGCGCTGGAACCCGGAGGGGCAGCAGAAGGAAAAGAGCCAATGGCACAACCGAGGACCAGCTGACGTTACTGGGACACGGTTACTAAGCAGGAGGTACCTGTGCTCCAAAGCACTACCAAGGACCAGCAGACGTTGCTGGAACCGGATACCGAGATGGAGGCACCTAGGCCAAAGGCACTGCGGAGAACCAGCTGACGGTACTGGAACCCGGACGAGTAGCAGAAGGTACAAGAGCCAATGCAAGTAACGAGGACCAGCTGACTGTGCTGGAACCCGAGGGGCAGCAGAAGGAAAAGAGCCAATGGCACAACTGAGGACCAGCTGACGTTACTGGGACACGGTTACTAAGCAGGAGGTACCTGTGCTCCAAAGCACTACCAAGGACCAGCAGACGTTGCTGGAACTCGGATACCGAGATGGAGGCACCTAGGGCCAAAGGCACTTGCGGAGAACCAGCTGACGGTACTGGAACCCGGACGAGTAGCAGAAGGTACAAGAGCCAATGCAAGTAACGAGGACCAGCTGACTGTGCTGGAACCCGGAGGGGCAGCAGAAGAAAAGAGCCAATGGCACAACTGAGGACCAGCTGACGTTACTGGGACACGGTTACTAAGCAGGAGGTACCTGTGCTCCAAAGCACTACCAAGGACCAGCAACGTTGCTGGAACTCGGATACGGAGATGGAGGCACTTAGGCCAAAGGCACTGCGGAGAACCACTGACGGTACTGGAACCCGGACGGGTAGCAGAAGGTACAAGAGCCAATGCAAGTAACGAGGACCAGCTGACTGTGCTGGAACCCGGAGGGGCAGCAGAAGGAAAAGAGCCAATGGCACAACTGAGGACCAGCTGACGTTACTGGGACAACGGTTACTAATCAGGAGGTACCTGTGCTCTAAAGCACTACCAAGGACCAGCAGACGTTGCTGGAACTCGGAACCGGGATGGAGGCACCTAGGCCAAAGGCACTGCGGAGAACCAGGCTGACGGTACTGGAACCCGGACGGTAGCAGAAGGTACCCATGGAAATTTAAGTTGACAGGCCGCGAGCCGGCCGCAGTTACCGAATCCCACAGTACTACAGTGGGTGATTGTCCTATTGTCACAACGGAAACAGCCTTTATTTGCAAATCCCGCAGCACACATAGGAAGCACCTAAACTCCAGGCACCATAGAGTCCGGCGAACCCGACCGCAACACGACAGGACAACTTATTGGAGGCTAAGTGACGTTTACACTGACAGGAAACAGATGGCGTGCTGTAACCAGTCTGGGCAGGAGTGAGTACCCGTGCCAATGACACATCCGAGCAACAACTGGCGGTGTTAAAGCCCAGGGAATGAGAAGACAACAGGGTGGAGGCAGCAGGACTTTTTGCCGTTCACACAGCAGGGGAACAGCTGACATTACTGAACCCCAGTAACACAGGAGCAAGTGGTTGACTGTGCTAACAGCACTTCCGAGCAACAACTGGCGGTGTTGTAGCCCAGGGATGAGAAGACAACAGGGTGGAGGCAGCAGGACTTTTTGCCGTACACACAGCAGGGGAAACAGCTGACATTACTGAACCCCAGTAACACAGGAGCAAGTGTTGACTGTGCTAACAGCACTTCCGAGCAACAACTGGCGGTGTTGTAGCCCAGGGATGAGAAGAGAACATGGTGGAGGCAGCAGGACTTTTTGCCGTTCACACAGCAGGGGAACAGCTGACATTACTGAACCCCAGTAACACAGGAGCAAGTGTTGACTGTGCTAACAGCACTTCCGAGCAACAACTGGCGGTGTTGTAGCCCAGGGATGAGAAGAGAACATGGTGGAGGCAGCAGGACTTTTTGCCGTTCACACAGCAGGGGAACAGCTGACATTACTGAACCCCAGTAACACAGGAGCAAGTGTTGACTGTGCTAACAGCACTTCCGAGCAACAACTGGCGGTGTTGTAGCCCAGGGATGAGAAGACAACAGAGTGGAGGCAGCAGGACTTTTGCCGTACACACAGCAGGGGAACAGCTGACATTACTGAACCCCAGTAACACAGGAGCAAGTGTTGACTGTGCAACAGCACTTCCGAGCAACAACTGGCGGTGTTGTAGCCCAGGGATGAGAAGACAACAGGGTGGAGGCAGCAGGACTTTTTGCCGTACACACAGCAGGGAAACAGCTGACATTACTGAACCCCAGTAACACAGGAGCAAGTGTTGACTGTGCTAACAGCACTTCCGAGCAACAACTGACGGTGTTGTAGCCCAGGGATGAGAAGAGAACATGGTGGAGGCAGCAGGACTTTTTGCCGTTCACACAGCAGGGGAACAGCTGACATTACTGAACCCCAGTAACACAGGAGCAAGTGTTGACTGTGCTAATAGCACTTCCGAGCAACAACTGGCGGTGTTGGAGCCCAGGGTCAAGGAGGATGTTTAAATACTATATCAAGTATTTTCTTTGTTACGTGTCAATTAAAAATGTCTATGCTCCAAACAAGAGAAATATAACCTTTAGTACCATAAGATGATGATTTTACTTAAAAAAATATATGTAAATTAATAATTTACAAACATAAACGCATACATTAACATGTTGAAAAGCAATGCAAACCACAATTAAAATAGGTTAAATAATCTGCTATACGGTTTAAAATAAAAGCATACAAGTACATATCAGAATCCATTAATGATGGCTAAGTAACAGTATGTACACCATTTTTATTGTGTAGACAATGAATGGCTGACTTAAAAACATAATCAGCATTACAAGTTATCTTTGACATTCATAAAACTTTACATTTGGTGAATAATATCACTAAAAAATTTTTAAAAATATCGAAAATTTCCATCATGTAATACTGATAATATGTGCCAATCATTTATATTAACAAACAAAAAATTTAAAAAGTGCATAGTGCATAGTGAAAACAGATATTTATGCCTGACTGTGGACTTGCAAGCATGACAACGGATAGATAAGGTATATATAGATGAGACTGCATAGCCACAGATGGTGAATGGCGATGTAATACTGTACCTCAATAAAGTGTGCGTTACTACTACATCCTTTTTTTTATATAGCTTTATAAAAGGTTACGTGCATGTATGGTTGCGCCTTTGTTTGGACGCACAGACTGGCTTCCTGCTGTGACGCGTTGGATATTGGAGCGTCTGTACGTCTTATGACGCAGACTAACATTCACGGTGCGCATCGTTCATCATCGCAAGCGTACCGACAACACAAAGGCGTTGTCATGACTGCTTTACTCAGTAAACATGCACCTATGATGAAACATACACGCATGTGCCCTATTACATAACAAGCTACAAGAAAAACGAGTGTGAGGTGTGACACAGCTGTTTTGTTAAGGTACAGTATTATATCGACATTGTACAGGTGTCGCTATTCAGTCTGATAAATAGATATCATTCACCTATTCTATCAGTTGTCGTTCTTTCAGCACCACTTACAGGTATATATTTTGCTATTGTGACTATGCACTATTGACTTTAACAAGGTGATGCATGATTTTTGTTAGCGATTATCATGTTTACATGAAGGACCTTTATGATATGGGCTGTTAACTTTCTAATTAAATATGTATTTTTTAAAATGACACAAATATAAGTAATGTTGAAGAGGACTATTCCTACATGCATTGTTTGCACAATATTACAGGTGTACATCACGTCCCTTAATCAACATTGGATTATTATATTTACTTGTATGCTTTTATTTAAAAGGCAAGAACACTGAAGTATAACCTTCGCACTGCAGCAGTTGTCAAAGTTCAACCCACATTATGCACTTCCAACATTGCAGCATTTGAGTCATGATGTGAGTTGGATTTGTCTAAGCTATGGAGTGACAAGGTTGACCATCAGTATCCTATAGCATAAGTAGGCTTTTGTGTTTGCATTTGTTTTCGACATGTGCATATCTGTAATAATATGTCACAATTATTTTGTTACAGATTTGTGACAAAGACTAATCATTTTATGGTTTTAAAGCTGACGTTTCAAATGTTTACAGCTTAGAAATCAGGGTGTAGCCTCATATCTATGTGTAGCACTAGACACTTTGACATGTCATTTTTTTTCACCATGATTAGGTAGCTAGCAGTAATTTTTGCCGGACACACAGCAGGGGAACAGCAGGCGTTACTGAACCCCACAAACACATCAGCGATTGTTTTCATCTGTGCATCTAACACTTCTGAGCAGCAACTGGCGGTGTTGAAGCCCAGGGTCAAGGAGGGTGTAGTAGGCAGAGGCCTAGTATGAGATGTTTGAAGTTGAAGTTGTAGTTAGCAGCAGTAATTTTTGCCGGACACACAGTAGGGGAACAGCAGGCATTACTGTACCCCACAAACACATCAGCGATTGTTTTCATCTGTGCATCTAACACTTCTGAGCAGCAACTGGCGGTGTTGAAGCCCAGGGTCAAGGAGGGTGTAGGCAGAGGCCTAGTATGAGATGTTTGAAGTTGAAGTTGTAGTTAGCAGCAGTAATTTTTGCCAGACACACAGCAGGGGAACAGCAGGCGTTACTGAACCCCACAAACACATCAGCGATTGTTTTCATCTGTGCATCTAACACTTCTGAGCAGCAACTGGCGGTGTTGAAGCCCAGGGTCAAGGAGGGTGTAGGCAGAGGCCTAGTATGAGATGTTTGAGGTTGAAGTTGTAGTTAGAAGCAGTAATTTTTGCCAGACACACAGCAGGGGAACAGCAGGCGTTACTGAACCCCACAAACACATCAGCGATAGTTTTCATCTGTGCATCTAACACTTCTGAGCAGCAACTGGCGGTGTTGACGCCAGGGTCAAGGAGGGTGTAGGCAGAAGCCTAGTATGAGATGTTTGAAGTTGAAGTTGTAGTTAGCAGCAGTAATTTTTGCCAGACACACAGCAGGGAACAGCAGGCGTTACTGAACCCCACAAACACATCAGCGATTGTTTTCATCTGTGCATCTAACACTTCTGAGCAGCAACTGGCGGTGTTGAAGCCCAGGGTCAAGGAGGGTGTAGGCATAAAATATTGAGTTATTGCCTTGTTACGTGGCCATTGCAAATGTATGTACTTAAAACAAGAATAAATGAAGTTTTACTAGGACAATAAAATGATGAATTTCAATTCCAAGAATAGAAAAATATTTATACTTGAGAGTCCTCTGTGGTTGATACCGTTTAATGGCTAACTGAAAATATGGTAACAAATTCCAAGCTTTCGAGACTACTCAGGTCTCTTCATCAGGCTAAGACTAAAACAAAAAATGAAGAATCACATATTTCTACACACAACAGGACACAGGAATAGGTAAGACAAGTGAGGGAGGGACAAGTGAGGGGAGACCGGCCAAAAAATGAGAACAAGGATGAATTATCAGCGCCACACAATAAGAGAAAAAATAATGGATTTACCTGTGGCAAAACACTTTTGTATGCCCGGTCATAGCATGATGGATATGGAATTACTGGTATTAAAATATAACTTCAAATATGAGAAAGATACAAAGGTTTCAGAATATAAGCTCATCATGACCTTTGACACTGTTAGTGATGGAATGAATAGATCACACGGATTTATGTCATTCTATATCAATTAAGGAATCTGCGTCTCTGCCCTTCCAGGGCATGAAAACACAAAACCAGACCCCAATCAGAGGGCAATAAAACTTTCTATCCTTATCTAGGAACTGTTCCAATATTTATGTTCATCCCTCTGTCATAATGACAGTTCTGCTACACGTCACTTACTTGTCTTACCTATTGCACTATTCCTGTGTCCTGTTGTGTATAGAAATATGTGATGCTTCATTTTTTGTTTTAGTCTTTGCCTGATGAAGAGACGTGAGTAGCCTCGAAAGCTTGCAATTTGTTACCATCTTTTCAGTTATCCATTAAAAGGTATCAACCACTGCGGACTCTCAAGTCTAAATATTTTTCTATCTACTGGCTAACACGGTACGAAGATACACATGTTTCCTAACTTCAAGAATAAAAATAAAGACACTGCAAATATAAACGCATATATGCACATGCCAACAAGAAATGGAACAACACACCACCCAAAAAATTGGTTACAAAATATAGTGTTGTAAATTTAAGAATAAAAGTCCATTTTTGTATTTATGAATAATGCTTAAGGAACGCTATGTTAAACCATAACATAGTGAAGACAATGGATTTTGTAATAGTCACTCATCATCATCATCATTGCAATTTAGATGTGACAGTCACAGACATTTCAATTATTTAAGTTAATAAAATCGTTACTTTGTACAGCATGTATGACATGTCCAGCATGGACTCATCAATGTGATGATGACACAATAATGTACGATAAAAAATAACCATTTAAAAAAACATAATGCATTGTCACAATTTAAGTGTGTGCCTGCAAGTGTAGGTGAAACAAAGGCTACAGATAGCAAAGGTATATTCTATGTCTGTATCAGACAGTGGACAGCCTCTGATGGGTAATGGCAATGTTATACTGTACGTCAATAAAGTCTGCGGCTGCAATCATGCATTTTTTGCTTGTACAGTGTTGAAGAGGGTAAAAGCATGTCTGGTTGCGCAAGGCTTTATCCGTCAACACTACCTTCCTACTGTCACGCGTAGGGTAGGGTAGCGTGTGTCAATTAGATGACTCTATAAAATGTGACGTTACGCAGCGTTATTGAGCCCTAGGGACGCCAAAAATACGACAGCAGTAATCATTTACTGTCTAATACTCCACCTATGACCAACAAAAAAAGACCGTTCCCTCTTTAACAATCTACAAGACTAACAAGCATAATGGTTGACGCTGACTTTATTGAGGTACAGTATTACATCGACATTGTCCATGAGTAACTATGCACTGTGATACCTATATACCATTATTAATTTATATCTGTTGTGGTTGTTTCAACAGCACTTGCAGGTATAACTACCTATTGTCAGTATGCATGATGCACTTTCTAGATGTAATAATTTATTATTGCACATTATTACCAGGTTTAGATGCTGGCCATTTCATATATGGTGTGTGAAGTTACAGTTGGCATCAGTATGTGTATTTTATAATGTCTGTCATAAATAAAACTCGTGATGATGATGATGAGGATTTTATGATTCGTACATCCATTGACTGCATTATCTTACAGGTACAGATAAAGTTCCTTAAAAAGCATTAATAGATAAGTATGAAATGTACTTTTATGCATTAATTTCAAAAGTGAAGACTATGTTTTAGTTTTTGTTACCATTTCTAATAGACATGTGCAGATATGCGCTGTGATGACAAATTATTATTTGTCCATATTTGTCATAAAAATGTATCATTCTAGGCCTGGAAAACTTCACAATTTCCTGTTTTAAGCATAACAATCAGGGTGACGGCTCTTCCCTATTTGGAGCATGTTCGACATGGGTTTTTCTGTGCATGTGTAGGGAACAGGAGACTTCTTGTCGGACACACAGCAGGGGAACAGCTGGCGTTACTGAACCCACTAACACTATAGCTTGTGTATTGGTCTGTGCTTCTGAGCAGCAACTGGCAGTGTTGTAGCCCAGGGAGTAGAGTTCAGGTGGTAGAAAGATGAACATAACAGGAGACATGGATAACGTTGCGAACCAGTTATTTAATCTGAAAACGGACAGACAAATTCTGGCGAGATCCATGCCTTGTTCATTTTCAGAAAAGTAAGCCGGTCTACATTATCGGAGGATAGTCGCATGCGACGGTCTGTTAGTACACCACCTGCAGCACTAAAGACGCGCTCTGATAATACACTGGCAGCAGGGCAAGCCAGCACCTCCAATGCATACTGGCTAAGCTCTGGCCATGTATCCAGCTTAGAGACCCAAAACTTGAATGGGGAAGAGCCATCTGGGAGTACACTGAGAGGGAAAGACATGTAGTCTGTCACCACCTTACGGAAACGTTGCCTCCTGCTGACTGGAGCCGTCTCGGATGGTGTAGACATTTGTGGCGCTGCCACAAAACTTCACCACATTTGGAACATACTGGTCTTGCCCTGTGCAGAGGCGCTGCTTGTGCTCCCTCTTGTTGCAGAGCTGTCTCCACTGCCTCGACGCACAGAGCTGCTTTGTAAAGCAGTAGCAGCAGCAGCAGTGCTCTCGGCTGGAATGGAGAACATTATGGATTGCACCAGTGTGTCTTGTGTACCTCCCTCTGGAGCGATGTCTTCCTCCTCCATTGACTCCTCCTCATCCTCCTCACAAAGTGAGCCCTGCCCAGCCCTTTGTGAGGAACCACGTTGCGCTGACTGTCCAGAAGGTGATGGAATTTGCGACTCCTCATCCTCCACCTCTTCCAAAACCTCATCCCTTAGTGCTTGCAGTGTTTTTTGAAGCAGGCAGATAAGGGGGACAGTCAGGCTGACTAGTGCATCATCTGCACTCGCCATCCGCGTTGACTCATCAAACGCACGCAAAACGTGGCAGATGTCCTTCATAGAGGCCCACTCAGTAGTGGTGAAGTGTGAACGGCGCAAATTGCGAGTTGATTGCGCCTGATGCAGCTGATACTCCATTACTGCTGGCTGCTGCTCACACAACCGCTCCAACATATGTAACGTGGAATTCCACCTGGTGGGTACGTCACATATGATGCGATGTTCAGGAAGGCGAAATCTGCGTTGCAGAGCTGCAATGCGCGATCTGGCCATGCTGGAACGTCGCAAGTGAGCGCACTCTAGGCGGACCTTGTGCAGCAGTGCATCAAGATCCGGATAGTCCCTCAAAAAACTCTGCACGACCAAGTTGAGCACATGTGCCAGACATGGTATGTGAGTGAGGTTGCCAAGGCCCAGAGCTGCCACCAGATTTCGGCCATTGTCACACACTACCAAGCCTGACTGGAGATTCGCTGGCAAAAACCACACGTCGCTCTCCTGCTTGATGGCATTCCAGAGCTCCTGCGCTGTGTGGCTTCGATTCCCCATGGAAATTAATTTCAGGACGGCCTGTTGACGTTTGGCCACGGCTGTGCTCATATCGGTCGCATCAGGTAAGCATTCAAGGGTCCATGTGGAGGTAGACCGTGACGGCTCCTGCAGCGATGATTCTGAGGAACTGGAGTAGGAGGAGGAGTCAATGTGGACAGACTTGATTCCTGCAATCCTTGGAGTTGGCAGAACACGTACAGCGCCACACGCAAGATCTGTACCCGGCTCCACAACATTGACCCAATGGGCAGTGAGGGAAAGGTATCGTCCCTGGCCATGGGTACTGGTCCACGCATCGGTGGTCAGGTGGACCTTGCTACTGACGGCGTTTAGTAGCGCATGTTTAATTTTTCCCTCAACATGCTTTTGCAGACCAGGGACGGCTTGCCTGCTGAAATAAAATCGGCTGGGCACATTGTATTGTGGGACTGCCAATGCCATTAAGTTACGGAAACTGTCAGTCTCCACCAGCCTGAATGACAGCATTTCAAGGGACAGGAGTTTTGCAATGCCAGCATTCAGAGCCTGTGCTCGTGGATGGTTTGCCGAGTATGGCCGTCTTTTATCCCATGCCTGTGCTACCGATGGCTGTTTTGTGGCCTGGGAGTGTGAGGATGACAGGGAACTTGCAGCTGTGGGTGGAATAACACTGGGTCTCTGGACAACAGTGACAGAGGTTCTTCCATGGCGATCCTGTGAGGAAGCCGAACCAGCTGTGTGTGAGCTGGAGGAAGAGGCTCCAACACGAGCTGAAGATGTAGTGCTGCTGTAGGTTGGCCTACATCTCCAGTGTGTCTTTGTAACTCAACCACGTGCTTTGACCGCACATGTTTCCACATATTTGTGGTATTAAGGTTACTGACACTTTTACCTCTTTTTACTTTTTGATTACACAGCTTGCATTTGACATAGCAAATATCATCTGCAAGTGTGTCAAAAAACAACCACGCAGTGCAAGTCCTGGGAGCGCCCGTTTTGGCTGTTGGAAGAGAACTGCTACGAACGGGTGCCAAACTGGAGGCTACAGGCAACCGAGTCTGCAGCCTACCTCTCCCTACTGTTTGGACCGTTGGGGCAATCTCTTCCTCAGAGCTGCTACTGTAGCATCGGCGTCCCGGCCCTCTGTCAGGCAGGGACGCCGTTCCCCTTACCAGCGCTCTGTGCCCCCAGCGTCCTCAGCGCCCTCAGCATCCTCGGCGTCCTCCTTCCGTCCTGCTGGGCCCGCGCGCTCCTTCCCTGCTGCTGGACTTAGGGCGTGCGCCCGCGCCCTCCCCCGCTCTTAAAGGAGCCGCGCGCATTTTCCAAATTAGTCTCCGGCCAATGCCGGAGGACTCCACCCTATATTAAGGGCTTCCTCCTTAATGGAGGTGCCCGAGCAATGTTGTTGTTGCACTGTATAACTCTGCTTCAGCCCTCAGCTCCTGTTTCCAGTTGCCTGCCTGTTACCCGTCTGTTTGCTGTCTGCCATCTGACTGCAGCCCTCCCCGGAGGTTCGGACATCACCTGCGGTGATCCCCGGCGATTACAGAGACTCTTGCCTGCTCACTTGGGAGCGATCATCTGCCATCCGACTGCAGCTCTATCCGAAGGTTCGGACTTCATCAGCAGTGATCACCGGCTACTTCAGAGACTCTTGCCTGCTCACTTGGGAGCGATCATCTGCCATCCGACTGCAGCTTTATCCGAAGGTTCGGACATCTCCAGCAGTGATCACCGGCTACTCCAGAGACTCCTGCCTGCTCGCTTGGGAGCGATCATCTGCCATCAGACTGCAGCCTACCAGGAGGCTCCAACATCTCAGGTCGTATAAGCCTGTCTATTCAGAAACTGTCCTGGTCACTTACTGTGACAACCTGCCTGTCCAGAGACTGCCCTGGTCACTTGCTGTGACAACCTGCCTGTCCAGAGACTCCCCTGGTCACTTGCTGTGACAACCTGCCTGCCCAGAGACTGCCCCGGTCACTTGCTGTGACAACCTGCCTGCCCAGAGACTGCCCTGGTCACTTGCTGTGACAACCTGCCTGCCCAGAGACTGCCCTGGTCACTTGCTGTGACAACCTGCCTACCCAGAGACTGCCCTGGTCACTTGCCGTGACAACCTGCCTACCCAGAGACTGCCCTGGTCACTTGCCATGACAACCTGCCTACCCAGAGACTGCCCTGGTCACTTGCCGTGACAACCTGCCTACCCAGAGACTGCCCTGGTCACTTCCCGTGAATTCCTGTCCGTATTCCCCGGGCGCCACCTGCTCTCTTACAAGTATACTGTCTTGTATAATAAAGCTCAGTGGTTTCACCTACCAGACCCGTTACAGTTTGCTCGGGCCATGGAACCCGGTGGCACCCAAACCCCTTCACTCCCGGAATTGTGTCATGAACTATCTCGCCAGAGGTCGCAACAGGAGGCCATCCTGGGTCACCTGCGGAACGTCAATTCCCGCCTGGACACTCTGAATTCATCACCAGCAACCACCGCTGGAGCCATGACTCACAATCCGGCAGCCTCGCTGCTTCCCAATTCCGTGGTTTCCATTCCCGGACCCCGACTTTCAGCTCCTCCTAGGTTTGGAGGCGACCCTGCTCTGGCTCGTGGTTTTATTAACCAGTGCACCCTGCATTTCGAACTCCTAGCACACCAGTTTAACTCTGACCAGGCCAAAATTGCCTTCATCATGTCCCATCTCACCGGAGAGGCTCTGGCCTGGCTTAATCCTCTCTGGGAGAGAGAAGATCCTCTGGTATCTGACCTGCCTGCTTTTCTCTCGGCCTTCCGGAAGGTATTCGACGAACCTGGACGGAGGACCTCCTCTGCATCATCTCTGTTGCGTCTCCGTCAGGAGAGTCTCACCGTTGGTCAATATGCCATACGGTTCCGTACTCTAGCCTCAGAGTTGGCTTGGGACAATAACGCCCTGATTTCGGTCTTCTGGGAGGGTCTGTCCGGCCGTATTAAAGATGAACTTGCCGGTCGGGACATTCCAACCTCCCTTGATGATTTAATAAATCTTGCCAATCGAATTGATCTACGGTTCCAGGAACGTGCCAAAGAGGTCACCCGTGAGAGAGGGTTTCCTCGTCTTGCACCCTCGTTTCAGAGACCTATAACCCCTTCCGTTTCTCCCCAGATGCACACTGCTGAGCCTATGCAGGTCGACCAGACCAAGATGGTCAAAGCCCGTCAGGACTCACGCCGTGCCGAGAGGAGTTGCTTCTACTGTGGCAGTAAGGAGCACTGGATCCGTACCTGTCCGGAGAGGTCGGGAAACGCCTGTGTCTAGGTTCGCTCGGAGAGGTCCACCTAGACCAGAATAAATCCTCTTCATCTCTGCTGCTGTCTGTCTCTATTCTCATCGGTAAGAACCGTTACTTCGAACTGGTCCAACTTGATTCTGGAGCAGCTGGGAATCTTGTTTCACAGGCTCTAGTAGAGAAGTATCGCATTCCCACCAAACCTCTGGTTGAACCAGTATCTGTTGCTGCTGTGGATGGGGGTCTCCTACCTCGTCCCATCCAACTTATCACCGAAGCCATAACCCTGCAGGTGGGAATGTTGCATTCTGAGAGCATCTCGTTTCATGTTTTACCTGGACTCTCTCATGCTTTCTTACTAGGTCTGCCTTGGCTCCAAAAACATGCACCCGTGCTCGACTGGCAGAATGGAGAGATTCTTCGCTGGGGACAGGACTGTCATAAAACGTGTCTGGTGCCTGTCCATCCCGTCCGTTCTTCTCCTACACCTGCTAATCTACCTGGACTCCCGATTCCATATTGGTCATTCGCTGATGTCTTTAATAAAAAAGGAAGCAGAGACATTACCCCCGCATAGACCATATGATTGCCCGATCGACCTGCTACCCGGTACTACGCCTCCCCGTGGGCGTATTTACCCATTGTCCGCTGCAGAGACCAGGTCGATGTCAGAATATATCGAGGAGAATTTAGCGAAAGGATTCATCCGTAAATCTACCTCCCCGCGGGAGCAGGTTTCTTTTTTGTAAAAAAGAAAGACGGATCTCTCCGTCCCTGTATTGACTACAAAGGGCTAAATTTGATCACGGTGAAGAATAAGTACCCTCTTCCGCTCATTCCGGAGTTGTTTGATCGTCTTAGAGGGGCTAGAGTCTTCACTAAACTGGATCTTCGTGGAGCATACAACCTGGTTCGTATCCGTCGAGGAGATGAATGGAAGACGGCATTCAACACCCGGGATGGCCACTACGAGTATCTGGTTATGCCCTTTGGTCTCTGTAATGCTCCAGCAGTCTTTCAGGAGTTGGTCAATGACATCTTCCGGGACCTCCTCTACTCCTGCGTTGTGGTGTACCTTGACGACATCTTGGTCTTCTCTCCGGATCTCCAGTCTCACCGGAGGATGTTCGTCAGGTTCTGCTCAGGCTCAGGCAGAATCACCTCTTCGCCAAATATGAGAAGTGCCTCTTTGAGCAGACCTCGCTTCCGTTTCTGGGCTACATTATCTCTCAGACAGGCCTACGAATGGATCCGGAGAAACTGTCTGCCATCGAGAAGTGGCCCCGACCAGAGGGGTTGAAGGCCATTCAGCTGTTCCTGGGATTCGCTAACTATTACCGTCTCTTCATACCGCACTTCTCTTCCAGGACTGCTCCAATCTCAGCGCTCACCCGCAAGGATGCTAACCCCAAACAGTGGACGCCCGAAGCAGAGGAGGCCTTTCTTTCCTTGAAACAAGCCTTCTCTTCCGCTCCAGTGCTGCATCGCCCGGACGGCAACAAGCAGTTCTTCCTGGAGGTGGACGCTTCCTCTGCTGGAGCCGGAGCGGTACTTACTCAAAAATCTTCATCCGGGAAGATGGTTTCCTGTGGTTTCTTCTCCAAACTCTTCTCCTCCTCCGAGCGCAACTACTCCATAGGAGATCGAGAGTTATTGGCCATTAAATTGGCATTGGAGGAGTGGCGTTACCTACTCGAGGGGGCTCTTCATCCGGTAATCATCTACACGGACCACAAAAATCTGTCTTACCTCCAGCATGCTCAGAGACTTAACCCTCGCCAAGCCCGGTGGTCCTTGTTTTTTGCCCGTTTTGATTTTCTCTTGCATTTTCGCCCGGCTGACAAAAACATCAAGGCGGATGCCTTGTCCCGGTCCTTCCTGGTGTCGGATCTCGAAGATGAGCCTAAACATATCATCGATCCCGCCAGAGTGATGCAGGTGGCTCCCGTGAGTCTAAACCGTCTCCCTCCTGGTAAGACGTTCGTATCAGAGACTGATCGGAAGAGAATTCTACATTGGGGTCATTCGTCTAAACTCGCTGGCCACGCTGGTCAGAAAAAGACCCTCCAACTCATTACCCGGCATTATTGGTGGCCTACCCTGCACAAAGACGTAATAGACTTTGTTTCTGCCTGTGTCTCCTGTGCCCGCAACAAAGTTCCGAGACACTTGCCTGCCGGCCATCTTCTTCCGCTTCCTGTACCCGCTGCTCCCTGGCAACATATAGCCATGGACTTCATTACGGATCTGCCCGTCTCTGCCGGTTGTACGGTCATTTGGGTGGTCGCTGACCGCTTTTCCAAGATGGCTCACTTCATTCCTCTGCCAGGTCTTCCGTCTGCACCCGAGTTGGCTAAAGACTTTATCCGCCACATCTTCCGTCTCCATGGTTTGCCTCGTCACATTGTGTCGGATCGTGGGGTACAGTTCACTTCACGTTTCTGGAGAGCTACTTGTAAGTTACTAGACGTCACCTTGGATTTCTCCTCCGCTTACCACCCACAGTCCAATGGACAAGTTGAGCGAATAAATCAGAATCTGACCAGCTATCTCCGACACTTCGTTAATGCTCATCATTCTGATTGGGTGGAGCTCCTGCCTTGGGCCGAATTCTCTTACAATAATCACGAGAGCGAATCGTCCACCAAGTCTCCGTTTTTTATAGTCTTCGGTCAGCACCCTCGGATTCCGGTCCCCGTTTCCATCTCTGTGGACAATCCAGCTGCGGAATCTCTGGTTAGAGAATTCTCCTCCATCTGGGAGAGTACCCGGTCCGCACTCATTCAGTCATCCGAGCGCATGAAAAGACATGCTGACAAGAAACGTCTGGATCCTCCTCAATTCCGTCCTGGGGACAAAGTCTGGCTTTCGTCCAAATATGTTCGGCTCAAAATTCCTTCCTACAAGTTAGGTCCTCGGTTTATCGGTCCTTTTGAGGTCATCAGGCAGATCAACCCAGTGTCCTATAAACTGAAACTCCCGGCCAATTTGCGAATTCCTAACTCTTTTCATGTGTCTCTCCTCAAACCTGTGGTACTTAACTCTTTTTTCAAGTCTCCTGCTTCAGTGTCTGCTGATGATGAATTTGAGGTAGAGAACATTCTGGCCACAAAAAGGGTAGGAAGAAAGACTTATTTTTTGGTGGATTGGAAGGGGTTTGGTCCTGAGGAGAGAACGTGGGAGCCTCGGGAGAACATCCATGCCCCTCTCATCCTAGCTAAATTTCTTTCTGGCCTAAAGAGGGGGGGCCTAGAGGTGGGGGTACTGTAGCATCGGCGTCCCGGCCCTCTGTCAGGCAGGGACGCCGTTCCCCTTACCAGCGCTCTGCGCCCCCAGCGTCCTCAGCGCCCTCAGCATCCTCGGCGTCCTCCTTCCGTCCTGCTGGGCCCGCGAGCTCCTTCCCTGCTGCTGGACTTAGGGCGTGCGCCCGCGCCCTCCCCCGCTCTTAAAGGAGCCGCGCGCATTTTCCAAATTAGTCTCCGGCCAATGCCAGAGGACTCCACCCTATATTAAGGGCTTCCTCCTTAATGGAGGTGCCCGAGCAATGTTGTTGTTGCACTGTACAACTCTGCTTCAGCCCTCAGCTCCTGTTTCCAGTTGCCTGCCTGTTACCCGTCTGTTTGCTGTCTGCCATCTGACTGCAGCCCTCCCCGGAGGTTCGGACATCACCTGCGGTGATCCCCGGCGATTACAGAGACTCTTGCCTGCTCACTTGGGAGCGATCATCTGCCATCCGACTGCAGCTCTATCCGAAGGTTCGGACTTCATCAGCAGTGATCACCGGCTACTTCAGAGACTCTTGCCTGCTCACTTGGGAGCGATCATCTGCCATCCGACTGCAGCTTTATCTGAAGGTTCGGACATCTCCAGCAGTGATCACCGGCTACTCCAGAGACTCCTGCCTGCTCGCTTGGGAGTGATCATCTGCCGTCAGACTGCAGCCTACCAGGAGGCTCCAACATCTCAGGTCGTATAAGTCTGTCTATTCAGAAACTGTCCTGGTCACTTACTGTGACAACCTGCCTGTCCAGAGACTGCCCTGGTCACTTGCTGTGACAACCTGCCTGTCCAGAGATCCCCTGGTCACTTGCTGTGACAACCTGCCTGCCCAGAGACTGCCCCGGTCACTTGCTGTGACAACCTGCCTGCCCAGAGACTGCCCTGGTCACTTGCTGTGACAACCTGCCTACCCAGAGACTGCCCTGGTCACTTGCTGTGACAACCTGCCTACCCAGAGACTGCCCTGGTCACTTGCCGTGACAACCTGCCTACCCAGAGACTGCCCTGGTCACTTGCCGTGACAACCTGCCTACCCAGAGACTGCCCTGGTCACTTGCCGTGACAACCTGCCTACCCAGAGACTGCCCTGGTCACTTCCCGTGAATTCCTGTCCGTATTCCCTGGGCGACACCTGCTCTCTTACAAGTATACTGTCTTGTATAATAAAGCTCAGTGGTTTCACCTACCAGACCCGTTACAGCTACCACCACCTTCCTGTTCCTCACGCCATGTTGGGTCTTGTACCTCATCATCTCCACTACCCTCTTCCAACACCTGCTGCTGTTGGGTGGTCTGGCCAGCACCATGCTCAACAGAAACTGGCACCTGAGTCTCATCATCATCAGATGCGTTCTGCGGTGTGCTGACCATCGGCACTGGCTCACCCGCCTCTTCAGATTCAGAGAGACACAGCTGTTGCGCATCACTGCATACTGCCTCTTCTTCACATTCCAGAATGCTGCTTGGCTGGACCCCTGTTTGCAAGCCAACAGATTCTGAGAACAGAAGCAGAGACTCAGCTGGCTCCAGTTCAGAACTCTCTGACTGCCTGGGCAATTTGGCAGGCGGTGAAGAGACAGATGGTTGTTCAACAGTGCTGTGGTCCTGAGAGGAGGTGGAAGCAATTGAAGTCGATGCATTGGCTGCCATCCAACCAACAACGGCTTCAATTTGTTCTTCCCTCAGCAGGGGGGTACGCTGAGCTCCTACAAAAGTGCGCATAAAGGAACACTGACGGGGAAAACTGGTGGATGCTGTGTCACTGGGTGCGGCAGCAGCCACAGAATCCCCACATCCTCTCCCTGCTGAAACTCCACGGCCACGACCACGTGCCTTACTCCCTGCCTTCTTCATCTTGGTAGATTGATAAAGAAAGTCAGAAAAGTTATAAGGCCTAAGTGTGGTTATTCCTCAGAGACTGCAGTGAACACTGCAGACAACTGTTCAGTAGCTGTGAAAGGCCCCTTTGTGTACTTCTATAGTGTTTGCAACCAATGTATTGTATACGGATGGAAGCGCGTCACACTAATAGATTAGATTTTTTTCAAATATAATGGAGCAGCACCAATTAGAGAAAAATGTGAAGGATGAGGCAGTGACACACGCTCAGCAGACTACAACCAGCAGTGGTTGAAGAACTAACTGGAGCGTGATCTGCACTCAAAAAATCAAAACCTCACAGACTGCAGTGAACACTGAAACACAACTGTTCACTATCTGTGAAAGGCTCCTTTCTGTACTTCTATAGTGTTTGCAACCAATGTATTGTATACGGATGGAAGCGCGTCACACTAATAGATTAGATTTTTTTCAAATATAATGGAGCTGCACCAATTCCACAAAATAAAATAAAAAAAAGAGTCAGTGAGTGACACGTGCAGATGCCTACAAACAGCGGTGGATGCAGAGCAAACTGCAGCGTCACCTGCACTCTCACACACACCTTGCACAGAGCTGTTAAAACAACACTGGCAAAAGGAAGCTTTACACAGCGGTTGGTAAACTAGCCTGCCTAAAGCACAGTACACAAAATCGCAATGTCTAACTGTCCCTCAAAGTCAGCAGAACAGCGTTCTGTCCCTAACTGAGTTCACAGCACAGTGACGCTAAAATGGCGGCGGCGCCTTTTATAGTGCATTCTGACATCATTTCAGCAGCCAATCACAGCCATGCCATTAGTTAAGATGACCGCAGCATTACAGGATGTGCCCACACTTCATAAGATTCCTCATTGGCTGACTAAAATCACATTGCCTCTCAAAGAATTATGGGAACTTCCGATTCCGGTATACGATATTGGAAAAATATCGGAACTATGTATCGTAATTCCGATACAGCGAATATCGGCCGATACCCGATACTTGCGGTATCGGAATGCTCAACACTATTAGCAAGCCTTTTCCAGGCCTCAATGGAGGGCTGGAGAATGGGTTGGGAACTTTAAGGAATTTGCTTGTTTAAGAGAAAACCTAATACTAACAAATGGGGAGGTTTGAAGTTGTTTAAAAAGAGTTCTAAATCGTAGCAGGCTGGCATCGTCTTTATGAGGCCACCAAAAACAGCTCTGTTTGATCAGATTAGCAGAGTAATAAGCCGAAATGTTCGGTAGTCCAGCTCCACCATAAATTTTTTGATTATAAAGAACATATTGAGCCACTCTGGCTTTCTTCCTACCACAAATAAAATGATTACGTGAGCTTTGCAAACTGGTAAGGAATGAGGAGGAGATTTTCTAGCATGTATTTTTCAATATGAAAGATAGAGAGAGAGGGAGCGGACCACGGCAGACCACCAATCAATAGAGTGCAATTATGATCATTGTTGTGCTGACATCACGGATAACTTTAGTTGGGGCCTTGATGGTAGGCGTCTGAGTTTTTTAAATCAATACAATTCCTCCAAATCACACAGTATCTATCAACATCAGCTGGTGAGATGGCAATCATATGCTCCATCCTATTAAGGATGAAGATCTGCGCAAACCATTCCTCCACAGTGGGTGGGTCTTTGATTTTCCAGTGTCGTGGAATGACATTCGTAGCCACCTGTATTAGGTAGCCTATTAATGAGCTTTTATAACTATGTTTACTTATTGGTAACATTGATAAAAGGAGGGCTACGGGCTATTAGGGATAGTCCAACCAGTTATTTTCTCAATCATGGGAACCACCTTTGCCCAAAATGCATTTATTAAAGAGAATGCCCACCATATGTTGGACATTGTCCCTTCCCCCTCCCCACATCTCCAACATCTATCTGAGACCACTGGATACCATCTATGAAGGACTGCTGGTACCCAGTACCATCTAGAGATAATTTTGAAGGAGGTTTCCTGAGCTTTGGACCCTATTGAGGTTTTATGTGTTAGGAAGAAACATTTATCCCATTGTGAGTCACAGAAGCACTTCCCCAGTTCCCTTTCCCATGCACCGCATAATCCTGGCCTATTGTCAGTTACCTGGGCAATGAGGAGATTATACAGTAGGGAGATGGAGTGTGTAGGAGGTGAAAATGATAGGTTCAATTTTTGAAAGTTTGTGAGATCTTTATGAAGATGTGTGTGCTTCTTCACAGTTGAATAGAAGTGTTGTAACTGGCTATATTCAAAATTTGCCTTCGGGGAAGTGGCTCTTCCCTGTAACAAGTCATTGAGGGGGAGCAGCGAAGTATTGGAGATGACATGAGAAAATAATATCGGATGGGATTTATTTGAACCGAGAAATCTATTTGCAGATAGTCCTGGTGAGAAATCTGGATAATCTGAAATCGGGAGCTAGGGGCCCTGGGGGTCGATTGAGGATAAGCTTTTTTTTTGGGGATCTCATAGCCAAGGCAGTGGCATAAGTACTATATGACATGAGGCCAAGAGAGGGGACAATTCAATGGGCGCGCCATGGGAGAGTGCTAAGAGCTTTAGGACAAATGGATTGAGCTATTTTGACCCACAATTTCCCCTCCGAATGATGGAAGTGTTAGAACTCTCCTGTTAGGTTTTTTCTATCTTGCTGGTCACATGACCTTTGTGGCCTATTTAGTCCTGCTCCGCCCTTCTGGCTTTGCTGGACTTCATTGTAATTTCTACTCTTAAGCTAGCCGGGTGCTTTGTTACCTTACTCAAATAGTTTTGCTTGGTCTTTAGACCTCTATGTTCTGTGTTGTTTTGTTTTTTCTTTTTACTGCTACAACTTCTGTTAGGAGGTGTCCATCTTTTCTCCCAGTCCCTAGTGCTTGTAGGGTTCCCTTCCTCTCATCTATAGGTCTTCGTTCAGACTAGCTGAGGACTTTAGCGGGTCTGATCGCAGGATCAGGTTCCCCGTTACATCGTAGGGATTGAGTTTAGTTCTATTGTAGGGACAGATATCCCTTTCTTTCCTTAGTGCTTGTAGCAGAACATAACAGTAAGTCCAGCCCAAAAAATATCTCTAAGGAAAGATTACCAGTTTCCATTATGGTGTTGGTTCAGGAATTGGCTCAACGCCTGCAGTGACTCTCTCTGGAGGTGTCCGAGCTTCAGCAACACGTGAATAGCTGTTCTGGAGCACATTTTGTGGAGCCAAAGGTACGTTTGCCTGATTTATTTTTGGTGAACAACAAGATTTTTTTTATTTTAAAAATGCTTGCTTGTTGTATTTTCTTTTGAGACCCAGATCCTCTGGTGATGAATCACAGCGCATAGGGTTCATAATGTCACTTTTGCGCAAAGAACCTCAGGAGTGGGCCTTTTCTCTGCAACCTAGTGATCCATGCTTTAGATCAGTGGATAGTTTTTTTTCTGCTTTGGAGTTATTGTATGATGATCCTGATCGTGTCTCATCAGCTGAGACAGAATTGAGACGCTTGAGGCAGGGATCAGGTAATGTGGAAAAATATTGTACTCACTTCTGACGGTGGTCTACTCAGGTGGGGTGGAACGATTCAGCTTTGAAAAGTTTGTTTCTTGCATGGCTAAGTGAAAGGGTTAAAGATTTGCTGATTGCTTATCCCATACCTGGTAATTTGCAAGAGGCTATGCAATTAGCTAACGGGTGGATAGGAGACTGCGTGCAAGGGTTAATGAGAGTAAATCCTATGTCATGTCAGCCCCAAGTCTTGAGAGGGTCTGTACTGACATTGGAGAGCCCATGGAGATTGGAGCGATGGCACCTTGCTCTCGGGAAAAAGACCGCAGGTTTTCTGAAGGATTGTGCTTTTATTGCAGCAAATCTGACCATTTCATTAAGAACTGTGTGCTTCGTATGAACAAAGAAAAAAAAAGGTCAGTTCCGCCCGTATAGCCTGTTTAAATACTAAGGGCGTCTTTCTTTCTGCCACTACTGCGGCTCAGGAAGAATTAATGGATTTTCGGGTATTTGTCGATTGTGGGTCAACTCTGGATGTGATTGATGGGGGATTCTTGGAAAAACTTAAATTAAAACCCAAACCTTTGTCATCCCCTATTGCTGTGGTTTCTGTAGATGGCTCTCCCTTGAAGAATGTTACTCACAAGGTCTGTGAATTTCCCCTCACTATTAATGGTGTTCACCAAGAGAATTTGGATTTCGTAGTATTGAATAATTTACCTTCTCCGGTAATTTTGGGGTTATCCTGGTTAAAATTGCACAATCCTGTTCTGGACTGGTCTACTAATGAAATTAAGTCCTGGAGTTCTAAGTGTTATGACAAGTGCTGTAACTGGCGTATTGCTGCTGTGGATAAAGGGGAACTACCTGTACCTATTCAGGATTTTTGGAAAGTTTTTTCTGAGAAGGAGTCGCAAATTTTACTCCCCATAGAGACTATGATTGTACTATTGAATTTGTCCCTGGATCGACTCTTCCTAAAAGTCGTTTATTTAATCTTACTATTCCTGAGAGAAAGGGTTTGGAGGAATACATACAGACAAGCTTGACCGCCGGTCACATTAGGCCTTCCAAGTCTCCTGTGGCTGTTGGATTTTTTTTTGTTAAAAAAAAAGGGATGGCGGTTTACGTCCTTGCCTGGACTTTCGTGAGATTAATAAAATTACTGTACTCAATCCTTACCCGCTGCCATGATTCCTGATTTGTTTAACCAGTTAGCGGGGGCCAAGTGGTTCTCTAAAATTGATCTTCGGGGGCATACAATTTGTTGCGCATGAAGGAGGGAGACAATGGAAGACTGCTTTAAACACTCCTGTGGGTCATTTTGAGAATCTGGTTATTCCTTTTGGCCTTACCAATGCTCCTGCATTTTTTAAGAATCTTATTAATGACATCCTTACACCTTTGATCGGCAAAAATGTGGTTGTGTATTTGGATGACATTTTGATTTATTCGCCGGATCTGGAGACTCATTGGCGGAGCGTTCGTGAGGTATTACAGTTATTGAGTGACAATTCGCTTTTTGCTAAGCTGGAGAAACTGCCCTGCGCTAAGACTCTCGCTAAGGCCTTTGTCAAGGAGATTGTCAGACTACTTGGCGTTCCTACTGACATTGTTTCTGATAGGGGACCTCAGTTTGTGGCTCGTTTTTGGCGCGCCTTTTGTGACAGGTTGGGAGTTCATTTGTCGTTTTCATCCGGATAGCATCCTGAGTCTAATGCCAGGCAGGAAGGAAAAACCAGGATGTTGAGCAGTTCTTGCATTGTTTTGTGGCAGACAATCAAGAGGGGTGGTCTGAGTTTCTACCGCTTGCTGAATTCGCTCTTAACAACCATACATCCTCTTCTGCTGGTTGTTCGCCTTTTTTTTGTTGTACTGGGAGACATCCGTCGTTTGGGTCATTCTCCAAATTGGTATCGGCCGTGCCTGATGAGGAGAATTTTTCCGGTGATTTGGAGTGAGTTTGGACGGATGTGCGTGGTAATCTTCAGGAGACTAACAGAAAATCTAAAAGGTACTTTGATAGGAAAGGGCAAGAGGTTTTGTTTGCTATTGGTGACATGGTTTGGTTATCCTCTAAGAATCTGAGGTTGAGGATTCCTTCTAAAAAATTGGGTCCCAAGTTTGTAGGGCCCTTAAAGGTGCTTCAGGTTGTTAACCAATCGGCTGTTTGGTTGGAGGTTCCTACCTCCTGGAAGATTATTCCGGTGTTTTATGTTTCTCTGTTGAAAAGAGCTGATGTGTGGGATGGAGACGCCTCTGCCACTGTTCCCCCGGTGGTAGAGGACGGGGAATATGAAATTTCCAGCATCCTAAATTCTAGACTGTATAGAGGGAGTTTGCAGTATCTCATCGCTTGGAAGGGTTTTGGACCCGAGGATAACTCATGGGTGAGGGAGGATGATGTTTCTGCGTCCAGACTTGTCAGATCATTTCACAAGAGGTTTCCGGGTAAGCCTGGGCCTAGGGGATCCGGAGGATCCTCTTAGAAGGGGGGGTACTGTTAGAACTCTCCTGTTAGGTTTTTTCTATCTTGCTGGTCACATGACCTTTGTGGCCTATTTAGTCCTGCTCCGCCCTTCTGGCTTTGCTGGACTTCATTGTAATTTCTACTCTTAAGCTAGCCGGGTGCTTTGTTACCTTACTCAAATAGTTTTGCTTGGTCTTCAGACCTCTATGTTCTATGTTGTTTTGTTTTTTCTTTTTACTGCTACAACTTCTGTTAGGAGGTGTCCTTCTTTTCTCCCAGTCCCTAGTGCTTGTAGGGATCCCTTCCTCGCATCTATAGGTCTTCGTTCATACTAGCTGAGGACTTTAGCGGGTCTGATCGCAGGATCAGGTTCCCCGTTACATCGTAGGGATTGAGTTTAGTTCTATTGTAGGGACAGATATCCCTTTCTTTCCTTAGTACTTGTAGCAGAACATAACAGGAAGAAGTCGAGGATTCTAGCGTGTACTGCTGCCATGTAATACCTTCTACAATCCGGAAGGCTAAGGCCCCCCTTTTGTTTGTGTCTGATCAGAACGTCCCCCCGAATGCGTGGACGCCCACTTGCCCAGATAAATCTGCAAAAGCTAATGCGTAGTCTTTTACAAAAATTTGAGGGAATTACCACGGGAATGGTTTGGAAGAGGTATAAGAGTTTAGGTAGGATTTATTATTGCGAACCTGGAAAAATCCTTCACCGTCCAAGAAGTAAGATCTCTATGGAGTTATTCAATAAAGGGCCCAAAATTAAGAAAAAATAGATGGGAGAGGTCTCTATGAATACGAATTCCTAAGTATTTGATATCCCGTGAGGGCCAGGCAAAGGGAAAGTTGGACTGGATGGAATCCTGTATGGATTTGGGGAGGGAAACATCGAGGGCCTCAGACTTCGCTGCATTGATTTTAAAATTTGACCATGTACCAAAGTGATCTATTTCAGCCATAACAGCAGTGATGGATATATGTGGTTGAGTGATATATACTAGGACATCATTCATTAGCAAATACAGAGCACTTGTACTCTGTGCCTCCCACCTCAATCCCCCTAATATTGGGGTTATCGTGAATTGATGAGAGCAGGTGCTACAACACTAGGATGTATAAGAGAGGGGACAGAGGACATCCCTGCCTTGTCCCATTGGTGATTATGAAAGGTGATGATAATGTTCCATTTATCTTCAGCCTAGCTGAAGGATTGCGATACAGGGCCATGATTTTGACTATAAAAGGGTCCCCTACCCCAAGCTTTTTAAGAGAATAATATATGGCGTGACAGGAGACTCTATGGAATGCTTTCTCAGCATCCAACGAGAGTATCTAATTACAAATTTTTAACTGCATCTAGCCCAGACAATAATTTTGGGCCTAGTAGCATGTCTGCTAGTCAGTGGATTAACCCAGCTGTTAAGCAAGCTACACCACCTGTAGTTTGGACACTTAATTTTTTCAAAGGAAATGCTTCGGGCCACCGGAAAACTCAGTGAAAAACATCGGGGAGGCACCCCAAGGCACAGGGGCTGTGACTGGCGGTAGGACGCCTTGCGGTGGACCGCCAAGCTCAATCCTTATAAAAGCTTTTTAACTGCAGCAGCTTTACTGGACGCTACTGGAGCTGGAACTCTTTTTTATTTATAAAAATACAAAACATTACATACAAAATAAGCAAAAGACAAATCCCCTTAACCTGAAACACATAGCACCAACAAGAAAACCAAAACAGCTTTAGGATGTCTCCTATTGTCCAATATCCATTGTCCATTTTTGTCCACAACCGGAGCTTCTTCATTTCTTTTTATTTATTTTTTTTTCTTTCTTCTTCGAGCTTTCCTGCTCACCAGAGGCCCCCAGCGGAACTACCCTTCAAAACAAACAAAAAAAAAAAACATTTATTCATACCACATTCACACTTAGGCCTCATACTCACTGGTGCCGATAACGGATGAAAATCAGACGATAAAAAATCGGATGCAAATCTGACCAATGTTAGTCAATGGGTGAGTTCTCATTAGCGATTTTTTTTCTCATCAGATATTGGTGTGAGAAAAAAATCGCAGCTTGCTGCGATTTGATGCGATTTTGGGATGAAAATCGCCAATGCAAGTCAATGGGTGCGATTAAAAAACGAACAGCACTCGCACCATGCAAGTGCTGTCCGATTTATATGCACCAGTCTCCTTTGAAAAGCCGGTAATTCATCCCCGGCTACTGTAAAATCACACTGACAGCTCACAAAACAGTAGATACATACACATAGAATACTATATATATATATATATATATATACATGTCATTGTAACACATACATATATATATATAATTTATAGTTCTTACACTTCTACATACTGTAATAGCTGCTAATTCAATTGCCGGCTTTTGTGAAATCACAGAAGCCGACATGAAATGATACATTGTTTCCACACAGTTAACCATGTCATTTCCTGTATTTTGATATATGGTTTGAACTTACCATTACATGAGTGTATTTGTAACAAATTTCAGACATGTAGGGGTTAATTAAAGGTGTAAATTCGTTGAAAAAAAATGCGTGGGCTCCCGCTGTATTTTCTCCACCAGACAGACAAAGCAAGCGAGTGGGGGCAGATAATAATAGCCTAGGGAGGGTACATTTTTTTTGTGCTCCCCCTGGCTACTAACATCTGCCCCCAGACACCCCAGAAAGGGCAATCTATAGATTGCCTTTCTGGCACTTTGCCCGTCTATTCCCATTGCCCTGTAGCGGTGGAGAATGGGTTAATAAGGCGTTAATGTCACCTTAGTATTGAAAGGTGACCTTAAGGCAGGTTAATAATTGAGAGCTGTCAATTAGACAACTATCAATTATTAATCCTATTGTATGATACAAAAATCAAACACACACAGTTTAATAAAAAATAAGTTTAATGAAATAATCACACAGTTTTTGACCATATTTTATTTTCCTGCTAAATTAGATGTATATATATATATATTATATATATAATTATTTGCTTTTTTTGTGAAAAAATTTTTGTTACAATGTGATTTTTACATGACTTTTTACATAGAGATAACTGCTCTATGTAAAACTTCATGTTAAAATCGCATTGCATACAGATGGAAAACTGATGGAAAACTGACAGAAAACGCATGGTGCGATTTAAAATCGCATCAAAATCGCATGCCTTTTTACAACAAATGTACCGTTTTTTTCCTGCAGAAAACGGACCGATTTTTTTTCCAGCGAGTGAGTATGAGGCCTTACTCACACATTACTCATACTTCCATTCATACTTATTTACATATTTACATAAAAATATAACAATATAACAATATAAATATAACAACATAACATAAACCTTGGCCCATTCTGCCTTAAACAAAAGACAAATGGCCTCCCTGGCCATACAAAACTTAACCTTACTCTATTACATTTTTTTTTCTTCTTCCCACCACCCCACACCACAGGTCCATAAGTTCATGGCCTTATCACTACAAGCCCGGGTCCATAAAAGTTTATGCCCACTTTTTACACAGCACTCTTAATTATTCTTCATGGGTCCATGGGTCCATGGCAAGTTCTGCCCATATGCCCTCACAACCCTTTCAAAACCCCCACCCAACCTAACTGTACCCACCCATCCCCCACTTAACTATACACACTATATACAATATACAATATAAACACCAACACCACACACAATGACACTATAGCACATAACACATAGACAATATATATACATATTTATAAATAACATATATTCTTAACCACAACTCTATCATACTTTATCATAACCTAACTTTCCAAACTTGCAAGGCCCAAGTTCAGTGCCTGCAAGCCTCAATATCCATCATCTTTTATTTTTCCACAAAAACAAAAAGCTATACTGTGACATGCAGTAGCCCACCACCAGGAGACTGGAGCCCTAAGAGGCTCTGTCCCTTACCAACAACACATTCACCCTGTCCATTATCAACTAAAACTGTCCCTAACAAAACTGTCCCTATCTATCCCTATCTATTCCTACTCTACCTAACTTAACTTTACTAACTCTCTATCTGTCCCTCACACTGACCCTCCCTGACCCTATCTGCCCCTACATCTCTCCCTCAACACTCCACACCACCTTATGCTATCCCTACCACCATTCACACAAAAAAAAACAAAAAAAAAACCTCTCCCTTGAGTGTGTTTTTAAAAGGAGAAGCCCCTCCAAAGCCAAGAGGCCCTCCTCACACCCAGCCTCTCGAACTCCAAAGAACGCACCTTCCCCAGGTCACCCAAGATGTTGCTAAACACCTCGTCCCGGGGGAGGGCTTTCTGTTGCGTCGACACTAGACACCGTGCATTCCACGTGTAAAACCTGACCACTACGCTAACTAGGAATAAAGTGCTCCGCTCTCGGCCACCCAGGGATCTGAATGCCCCATAGACCCACTCGGCGTAGGAAAGGGACCACAGCCTCGGCCAACGTATGGAAGCACCCACCCTGTTGTAAACCTCTGCATTAAAGGGACACTGAAGGAGGAAGTGCTCCATGCTTTCCAGCACGTCGCCACACTCCTCCCGGGGACAACCCCGATCATCAGAGTTCCTGTACTTCAGGTTGTCCCTTACATACAGTCTCCCGTGAAAACAGCGCCAGGCCAAGTCCCAAAACTTTGTGGGGATCCGCTTTGAATTTAAAAGCCCGAGCCCCACTTCCAGATCCCGGCCTGGGCAGTCCCTGAGGATCAGGGGCTTCTGGAAATGGGTCAACAGAACCCATTTGTCAAGGCATTGCCTCGACATGGTCCTGATTTCCCTCATTCCCAGACCCCACCGGCGGATTACCTTCAGAACCAGGGTAGCGTAAGCCGAGAGATGTCCGTGAGGTGTACGGAGATCCTTCACTTGCCCTCCTGTCTCCCATTCCTGGAAGAAGGGCCGAAACCAACCCCTGCAGGAGAATACCCACGGAGGAGCCCTCTCCAGCCAGAGGTTGGAAATATTGGCTTTAAGAAAGGTGTTCACTAAGAACACTACTGGGTTGACCATACCCAACCCACCTAGTCTCCTCGTACGGTACGTGACCTCCCTCTTGATTAGGTTGAGCCTATTCCCCCATAACAGCTGGAAGAACAGGCTGTAAACCCGTGTCCAGAGAGGTTCTGGCAAGATGCACACACTGCCCAGGTAAATTAACAAGGGAAGCAGAAAGCCTTTAGCCAAGCTAACCCTTTCCCTCAGAGTTAAAGACCAACCCTTCCACTGGTCCACCTTTTGGGCTGCAATCTTGAGTCTGCCCTCCCAATTTTGCTGGGGTAGTCCCCGGGGCCAAATTCGATGCCTAAAATTTTGGCGGAGGCCTGGGGTTCTGGAAGGGTGCCCGGGAGATCAAAACTAGAATCTCCCCCTCCCAGCCAGAGACTTTCACACTTTTCCCGGTTGATCATGGACCCGGATGCCTCCGAGTAACGCATGACCTCGGACATGACCCAGTCCGCCTCCCCTCTCGATGATACGAAAAGGGAAACATCATCAGCGTACGCCACCACCCTCAGAGGGGGCCCAGAACCCGCCTGGTCAATCCCGACTCCCACCAACGGTCCACGATCCACCCTCCTCAGGAAGGGATCGATCGCGAACGCGTATAAAAGTGGGCTCAGAGGACAGCCCTGATGGACCCCAGAACCCACCTCAAAAGGGCGACCTGACCAACCGTTCAGCAGCGGGAAAGTCTCAGCCCCTTGGTATAAGATCTCTAACCATTTTACAAACCTCCCAGGCAGACCGTACCTCAAAAGGACAGACCAGAGGTACTCATGGTTAACCAGGTCAAAGGCTTTTGCTTGATCTAATGACAGTAGGTACCCCTTCCAGTGACCTGCCCTACCCTGTTCCACTGCCTCTCGGACACCGAGCACAGCACTAAAAGTGCTGCGGCCTGGAACAGAGCAGTGCTGGGCCTCCGAAAGGAGCCGGGGTGTAAACTTGACCAGCCGATTAAACAACACCTTCGCCAGAACCTTCCGGTCCGTATTGAGAAGCGCTATGGGACGCCAATTCTCAATACGGGACGAGTCTTTACCCTTTGACGGAATAATCAGAGCTGACCTCCTCATTGAACCGGGAAGAGCGCCCGAGGAAAGACACTCATTAAACACCCCAGTCAAGAGGGGGACCAAGGAGTCCCTAAAGGTCTTATAGAACTCGGATGTTAAGCCATCCGGACCTGGCGATTTCTTGGGCCGAAGCCCATCAATGGCCAGTCTCACTTCCTCTTCCCTGATTGCTTCTGCCAAAACACCAAGAGAGGGATCATCCCCTGGCTCAGGGATGGTTTCAGCCAGGAAAGCCGACATCTCATCCCGATCCAGATCCCTCTTTCCCAAGAGGCGTGAGTAAAAGGACCTGACCACCTCCAGGATCCCTGATTTGGATCTGTTCAGGGAACCCGTACTGTCGATCAGTCCTGTCACCATCTTACAATTCACTGACATCTTACAGTTCCTGTAGGGGTCAGGTGAGCGGTACTTCCCGAAATCCCTCTCAAAAACCAAAGATGTGTGCCTATCATACTGACACCTCTTAAGCAAAGACTTCACTCTGGAGATTTCCTCACGGTCACCTCCAGTCGAGACGAGCTGCTCGAGTTTCCTCCCCAGAGCCAGATACAAGCGATGCCTGTTCAGACTCCTGAGGCTCGAGAGCTGGCGGAAGAACCCCGCCATCCGCTTTTTGAAGATCTCTCACCACTCTGACTTACTACTACAGAGATCCAAAAACGGTACCTGGCTCTGAAGAAAATCCTCGAAGGATTGTCTCACGTCCGCTTCTTCCAGCAGGGACGAATTCAGCTTCCACAGCCCTCTTCCCATCCGGGGAGTCTCTGCAACATTCAGAGAAAAGAAAATTAGACAGTGATCGGAGAACTCCACCTCAACGGAGGACACAGCAGAAAAGTTGGCACACTCCTTTAAAAAAAACCTGTCTATTCTAGATCTACAGCTACCCCTATGATAGGTGAAACCCCCGTGGCCTGGGGTGTGCCGGATGTGGACATCCACCAGGCGAGCTTCACTGGCTATGCTATTAAGCGCGACGCTGTCATAAGCCAGGCGATCTCCAGGACCCCCCCGATCACGGGACCTCGGTATTGAAGTCCCCACCAAAAACCACCTGTCGGCTTGTAAAAAGAAAGGGCTTAATCTTCAGGAAGAGATATTTCCGGTCCCACTTTGACTGTGGGCCGTAGATGTTTATGAGCCGCAGCTCTTGTCCCCTCATGAAGACGTCAAGGACCAGGCACCTCCCCATTTCTAACTCGATCACTCGTCTGCATTTCACATCTGCAGTCTTAAAAAGGACTGCCACCCCGCTATACGGCTCGGCCGCAAGAGACCAGTATGAGGGCCCGCACCTCCACTCTCTCCGTGCTTTATGTATGGCCCCCATGTCAGTTAGTCTGGTCTCCTGCAAAAATAAAATTTCAGCCTCAATTCGGGTGAGAAAATCAAAGGCCGTAAATCTAGCCGCATCTGACTTAATGCTGGCGACATTAATGGACGCCAGCGTCAACGGGGCGAGTTCAGCCATCATGAGTGATCAAGTTCGACGGCCTTCTTCTTACCCACCCCGCTCCCACCACCATCTTGGGAGGAGTCAGAACCCTTCCTCTTTAAGGTAGTCGAGGTGTCCATTCCTCCTCCCCTGGTGTCCTCACCTCCGGACTCCGGGTCTGTCCCCCCCAGGAGAAACAACGTCCCCTAAGGGTTGGACTCCGCCATCCCCTGAAGGACCCCCTGATTCCGCCCCCGGCCCCTTGCCCTCATCCAGCGACTCTTTAGCAGAGTCTACGAGGGCTTGGAACCGGTTGGAGAGTGTGATCAGAGGGGGAACGGTGGGCCCTTCCGTTGGTACATTCACGGTCAGGGGTGGGGGGATTTGGAAGACTTGTTCAGCCTCCTCCGCCCCCTCCTGTTGGTACATTTTTTCCCACCATTTGATGTTGTAGGCTGCTCTACGACTTCCTCATCAACACTTTCATATTGAGAGGAACTGTCTGAGTCAGCTGCTTTATCCTCCCTCTTCATCCTCCTGATCTGCTCGTTCACCGCTTCCTCCCCCAGGGCCTCAGAGGCTTTAGCCACCAACTTAGAGGGAGGAGCAGGCACCAGCCCGGCTACCCGAGGCTCCACCTGCTCCTTACCCCCATGGTGAGCCGCCTGCCTCCGTTGATATGAGGGGTCTCCAGTGACCTTGCCTTTCCTCACCGGCCCCTCAGCACCCTCCTCACCACCACCGCCCGCCGCGACGGAGGAAGCCCCGCCGGAGGTTTCCCCCCCACGGTCTCCCCCCCACCGGGCCTGCAGCGGTATTGGAGAAGGAGCGAGGGCAGCGGCTATACGGGTGACCAAGGTCACCACACAGTTGGCACCGAATGTCCTTACACGCAGCTGCGAGATGACCCACCCCGCCACACAAGGCACATTTCTGCACCTTGCAGCTTGCGCTGAAGTGACGGGGATCGCCGCACTTGTGACAGACCTTCGGCTGCCCCTGGTAGAAGACCAGGATCCTGTCCCTTCCCAGGAATGCCTAGGAAGGGATGTGGGTGACCGTATCGCCTGAGACCTTTAACTTAACCATGAAGGTCCAGCTCCCCGACCAAATACCAAATTCGTCCCTGTTCTTTTTTGGGACCTCGATGACTTCCCATAACGGGAAAGCCACGTCATTATGTCCACGCCTGAGAGTGACTCGTTACATGTCACCATGGTCACTCTCTTGACGGAATTTTGGCGAGACACCGCCTGCACGACGAAGCCTCGCCATCCGGGCTCCTCCTTCACAGCTCATAATTCTAACAGAAGAGCTCAAGCCCCTCTGGCCGAACGAAGCTGATGTCAAAGAACCGGGCCGCTGAGGGATGGATCAGGGCAAAGATGTCATCCGCCCTGAAGCCCATCTTCAAGAGGAGCTCCACCACCCTGCTCCTGGGTGGGCAAGCTTCACTGCCCCCCCACCGAAGACGGACCACATTCCTCCTCACCGGCCCTTGCCCGGCTGTCGGGAGAGACCAGACAGTCCCTCCCTCTCTTCTCTCTTGGAAGGCGGCCAAACCATGCCTCTCTATCCAGAAAGACAAGTCCACCGTCCTCCCCTCTACTATTATCGATCTTTCTCCCCTTTTGAGGGCCTCCAGAAAACATCGGTGCAAAACCCGTCCCCGGAGTCCAGAGTTGAGGAGACCCCCTGAGAACCCCCCCGACCCCCAGCCGTGACCCCAGCAAAAGAACGCCTGGGTGCCGCGGCTGGGGGGACAGATGGGCTAGCCCCCCCCACACTCGTACTCACACTTGCTCCCACATTCACTCCTGCATCCACCCCCGCATTCTCTCCCACACTCACTCTCTCTTTCATACCACTCTCGCCATCACTCAGACCTTCATGCACCACCTCCGCAAAAAGCTCCTCAAAAATATCAGTCATACCATCGCTATCATCCTCACTATCCATATATACATTACTATTCACATTATTATTTATATTGCTTTTATTTACATTGCTATTATTTACACTGCTATTTTTAACACCTCCTGCTGGGGGCCCTGGCTGGACTGTGATGTTACTGCCTTTTCCTTTATCGCCTCTGCCCAGGAGTGCTGCTGCCCCTTTAAATGCCCCAGAGCAGAGTGCACTCAGCACACTCCGCCTGGGCTTGGGAGCAGCAGCAGCTCCTGAGCTCTCCGGCACCAGCTTTTTTTTTCCTTTGTGCTTCCTAGGGCGGGGACGGACTTTCTTGCCACTGTACTCTGCCCTCCACACACTTCCCCCGCCGGATTCACCTGGAGCGCCAGAGCCCCTGCACCACCAGATGACAGTAAGTGGGCTGGGGACCCCGACAACTCCCTACCGGCTTTCGGGGGCGCAGAACCGATGGTATGGGTGGGCGGGACAGAAGGCGGTGGACCCGCCGAGGCCACGCCCCACCACCGGCCGCAGTCACTCCAGGCTGGGCAGCAGCCCCTTTCAAGGCCACGCCCACCCCAGATGACATGGGCACAGCGGGCGGAGCCATGACCGCCGAGGCCACACACCCCCCACCGGCCGCAGCCACTCCAGGCTGGGCAGCAGCCCCTTTCGAGGCCACGCTCACCCCAGATGACTCGAGCACGGCGGGCGGGACTGCGGCCGAGGAGGGCACGCCCCCCCTGCATGCCTCTGCCTTTGCAGTCAGGGCAACATTCAGGGAGGCCACACCCCCCTCACAGGCCTTCACCGCCTCTTTGCACCCACCACCTGCTGTAGGCAAGGCTGGCCACTCCCCTTCGGCATCCAGCGGCAGCGGAGCCCCCTGTACGGACCCCTTTTGGGGTCTACGTGCCAAGTGCCCCGGCTTCGCCGCGGCCGCCTCCAGGGGAGCGACCAACACTCTGCAGGTTTTTAACTGCTGCCTCACGGCAGCATCCGCACCCTTCCTGTGCTTCTGGACCCGCATAAGTGATCCAGATTTAACGGACCCGTGCGTGGGGGGCCCAGAAGCTGCTCTCACCGCCGGAGATGCGGCCCCGGCTTTACTTGTACCTGGTGCTGCGCCAGCCCCCCCTGCCACAGGGGACTGAGCCCAAGCACCACCACCAACACCACCAATACCGGCACCGACCTCCATATCGCTGCCTGAATCTGAACTGCCACACCAGATATGACAGCAAGACCCAGGCAGACCTTACTCTCCCCGCTCCCTTGCTGCGGACTCACCACAAGGCCCGAGCTGGGGTGGGCAGTGGGTTCTGCACAACGGGACTGGGGGGCCCCGGAAAGAGGGACAAGCACAAGCTTCTCCTCCACCGCTTGCTTTGCCTTACGCCTCCTCCTACTCTTCCCGGTTGCCTCATCCTCGAGGCAGACCTCGTCCCCAAACAACAGTGTGCCAAACCGTGCTGGAGACTCAATCTGCTTCACTTGCTGTAGGATGAGGCAGCCCCCCTCGATATTACTCCCGCTCCCTCCATCCTCCCCCTCACTCCTGATATGGAAATTTAATTAGGAAAAAAATATCCTTCTGTGTTTGCTGCTTGCTTCTCCAAATCTCTATTTAATGTTTTCTTGAGCGCTCAGAACGAAATGAGGACTGTCCACAACGCAAGTGTCAGTATAACAGTTTGTCAAAGACATACATTTATTATTCATTCAAGGTTTTATACGTTTACAAAAAGGGGCTGGTTAGTCAATTAACATACAATTAAAAGCTGCTAGATTATTGGCTGTTCTAGTGTAAATATGATAATTATGATAATCATGATTAAAAGAGCTGAAGTTGCAGAATTATTGTTTATATTCTTGTGACCTAGTTGTCTTGCATAACTATAATGTAAACAACAGATATCTAATAGGACTTTTTGTACTTCATGCATTTGTTCCTTTACGAAGGCCTTATGCAGGCCTTATGAAGGCCAGATTTCTTTAAAACGACTGATTATAACTGGCCTAGAAATATGTGAGCACAGGGTTTTTTAGCAAGTGAGATCTATCTAACTGTGAACTGTGAATACATATATGTGAATATACTTTGAATATATGGAATACATATATATTTCCATGACAGTCCCCCCTTAGATACCACTTGCCCTAAAAAACCTGCTCCTGGCCCAAGCGCTGCAACTCTTTTGTTCTGCCTGTGAGTTGAGACACCCCTAGCGCATGTCTCCCCCACCGAGTATAGACCTTTCGCAAATGGGCGGTCAGGAGGACTGTCCCTGTCGGGGGTTTATGTGTTTGCAATCATAGTCTCTTTATTTGATAGGATGTTTCATCAAGGATGTGTATTCTCAGTCTGGAGGTAGTTCGGAGATCTGGTCAAGCCAGGCAGTTCTATCCGGACTGGTGCGAGGTCCAAGATGGTGAGTGGCATCAAATTGGTTGTCTCCTGAACAGTTTTTTCCATTATCCTGCGGATACAAGGAATTACACAGCAACCAGTAATTAATGCAAAAATGAGAACCCCCATAATGGCTGTCCCAACCTGTGCCAACATTTTCTGCCACCCACTCATCCACCCAAAGTATCGATCCCATGGGTCAGTGACACCTGAGTTCTGTTTCAGTTCCTCTGATAACTCATTAAGTTTCTGTATTGCTATTGTGACTTTACCATTTGGGCCAGTGTTGTCTGGGATGTAGGTGCAACAGGTGTCTTTGATCATTTTGTAAACACCTCCTTTCTCAGCTAGAATCATATCCAAAGCCATTCTATTCTGGAATTCCATAATGGAAGTGGGGCCTAACTGTGCTGCCAAACCTTTTACAGCATCTATGGTGAAGTTAACAAATCTCTGCTGGTTATAATAGATGTAATTTATCCAATCAACATTTTTGTTTATAGTTACTAGTGGAAATAGTGACTCAAATCCTGCTTTAACTTGGTCTCTGGCCTTGAACTCATCAAGTAGGTCATCTGTCTGGTCAGTCAGAGCATCCACGACATCCTTCATGGCTTAGGTGTCTCTCCTGGTACGGGAGCTTCCTTGCAATGCGATACGTGGATCCAAACAGGCTTTCCCTCTAGTTACACAGAGGTTGATGTCATCTGGGGCTCTTGGACAGGATCATCAAATCTGGCAGTGAAGAGAAAAACTTGAGAATGGACATTAGTTTTTGACCAATTCAATTACATAAGTGTTATGATTTGGTAGCTGAGGAGAGCAGGCAAAAAAAAGCAATACACCAGAGAGGTTGGAATCTATGGGATTGCAGTACCCTGACTAACCACCACAACTAAAGGCAGCCGTGGAGCGTTCCTACGTTGGTCCTAGATGCCTCGTCACAGCCTGAGAAGCTAACTACACCTAAAGATAGAAAAAGGAAAGCTATCTGCCCCGGAGCAGATCCCCAAAGAACATAGGAAGCCCCCAAACATGTAATGGTGGTTAGACAAGAGGAAATACAGACACAGACAGAAAATAGTATGAGCAAACGTTGGGGCCCAAACTTCCTAAATAGAAAAGGATAGGAAAGGCACTTACTGCAACCCCAAAAAACCCTGAAAAGTACCAACTCTACTAATTACAAAAACACCTGAGATCACACGACCTCTACCACCTAAATTAGTTCTCTGGTGTAACAAAAACTAAACAGCAACCACTGAAAAAACTGGAAAAGGCAAATGAACAAACAGTGGCTGAACTAAACTGAGAGGAGCATAAGCCCCCCGAAGGGGACCCGGCAGACCCCCACAGAAGTGCAGGACAAAATGCAGGCACCAAAAAACTAAAAGAAGAAAATGTCTTATCTGTTAGCAGAAGATGCAGGCACGAAACAGCTTTTCTGGGTCTCTGGGAGTGTGCCTTACGCTAAACAGTGCAATTAGGAGTGTGTCATGCCATGGTTTGCGTGTCTCTTGGGCAATTTTTCAGCATTCTATTCTTAAGTGTTTCATTCAGTTTTTTCTACCTTCCTGCTGCTCTGGGGGTGGTAAGGAGTGTGTAGGCCTAAATCTGACCCTACTGCTAATCGGGTCTTGTGTGTCAGATTTGCTGTGAATGCGGGTCCCTGATCACTTTCTATAATTTCTGGAACTCCGTATCTGCACACTATTTTCTGAAAGTAGCTGCTTTGCAGTAGTCTTTGCTGACTTGGAACGCTTCTGTTCATCTTGAAAATACTTCTTTTGACCACAATGGCGTATTTGAATCCTTCACTTGGCGATATCTGGATGTGGTCTATCTGGATCCTTTGAAGCTGATAGAGTGGTCTTTCCAGATGAGGTGAGGGGGACTTTCTTCCATACGTCCAGGCTTGCATTTGCCGCAGGTCAGACAGCTGCTGGTGAATTTGGCTGTTAGGGTGGAGATCCCTGAAGTGAAAACAGTAAGCACCAATCAGATCATTCATCTGTGTCTTTGATATGTGGATGTGGGTCCATGTACCCATTGGACCACCATAGGGTGCATACTTTGTGGTAGGCAGAGTTTGAAGTCTATTATTGATAGCCTTCTTTCTTCACGTGTTGCTTTTTTCGCATTCAGCTCTTCTTCTCCTTTTGGAGCTTGGTCTTGTAACTTCTTGAGCAGATTCCAGGACGTTTCTTTGTCAGGTTTCTTGTCTTCAGTCGTCATGTAGTAGCCGTCCGGCTCTACGACCTCTCCCACTTCTCCATGTTGTCTTCCTTTGGCTGCTTCTTTGGCTGCCATGTCCGCCATGTTATTGCCTCACGCCTCTTCTGTTCTCAGTTTTCCATGCACTTTGATTTTTCAAATTGCCACCATTTTGGAAGTTGGAGTATACCCAGTAGGTCCCTAAAGGCTCCATGATGCTTCACGGTTGTCCCGTTTGCTGTGATGAAGTCCCTTGTAGCCCAGATGGGTCCAAAGTCGTGTGCTATGCCATGCGAGTACCTGTAGTCCGTGTAGATGTTTGCAGTCTTGCCTTCTGCCATCTGGCAGGCCTTCGTCAGCGCTATCAATTCTGTTTCCTGGGCTGACAGGCTAGGTGACAGACTTCTGGACCACAGGATTTCTTGATTGCTGGTCACTGCACTTTCTGTGTTGAAACTTCTTCTGGAGCCATCCAAGTATCCCCCCTTGGGAGTGGGAGTAGAGTGGCCGGGCTGAGGACTGTAGGTCTGGAGACGGTGACATTATGAGACAAAGGCAATAGAGGCGCCACAAAGATGCCTGGCGGTGGAGAGATTACTGTTGGTTGAGCTTGATTGAAGATTGCCAAGATGTCGTGTGGAGTGAGAGTTTCCAGTGGCTGTCCAAAAGTGATGTCAGCAACCTTGTCCAGGAGGGTGTGTGCTGCGGATACTGCCATCAGGCAGGAGGGTGCTCTTCTTGCAACTGGATCCAAGCGGGCTGAGAGGCAGCCTAAAAGTCTCTGTTTTCCCCCGTGAATCCGTGCCAGGACTCCAGTAGCATGACCTTCTTTCTTCCATCAGGTAGACGGAAAGACTTTTCATAGTCAGGTAGGCCTGGTATTGGCGCTGAGACTGTGGAGTTCTTCCAATCTCCTGAATGGGTTGAAGGCTGCGTCTGATAGAAGGAGCGGGGTTGCGTTGATGCAAGCGCACAGAGGCTCCATTAGGACTGAGGCATCAGGGATCCAGGTTCTGCAATACGACACTAGACCAGGGAAGGCCTGCAGCATTCTTGGAGTTATTGGGGGAGCCATCTTCTCCACAGCGGTCTTCCAGTCTTTTGACATGTGTTTCGTCTTGTGGGCAATACAGTGTCCCAGGGATGTAACTTGCTTCTGGCATCACTGGACTTTGTTCTTCCAGACCTTGCGTTGCTGTTCTTCCAGGTAGAGTAGGAGAGACAAGGAATAGACTGTGCAGGTGTTGATGTCAACCATACAAAATAGAAGGTCATCCACGTGTTGTAGAAGAGTGACTCTTGCATATTCTGCAATCCAGTTGACGAGGATGGAGGACATTGTCTTGGTGAAACTTAAAGGGCTTGTTTTGAGCACCTTGAGGAAACATTGTCCATATGCACTGCACTGGTGCGTGAAAGCAGGCCTCCAGGTGGAGGGGAAACACTGAAGAAGGTACTGGCCAGGTTGATCACCGTGAATACCGTTGCGGTGACTGGGACTCTTGAGAGCAGAGTGTGATGGTTCAGCACTGTTGGGGTTTCAAATACCTTAGCCTCTTTCGCGGCCTCCAGGCCTTGCACCATTCTGAACTCAGTGGGGTTTACAGTCTTTTTCTTCACTGTGGAAAGCTGGGATTGATTCCGATGGGCGAGGCAGCCCAGTTTGGCCTTGTCCTTCAGTATGCGGCAGGGGACTCCCATCTGCTGGTGCAGAGCTGGCGGGAAAACAAGCCGTCTACTAGGATCCACATCATGAGAGATGACGACCAGTTGGCTTTCTTGTTCTCCACCAAGACAGTCACTGTGTTAGCACCTGCTCTGGTCACAGGGGGTCTTCTTGTTGGGACGTCTCCTTAAACGGCTGCTTTTTTCTCAGCACGGGCCATCAGTAGTTTCTTTTTCTCCAGCTCAGTCTCAGGTCAGTATTTGTGCACAAGTTTGAAGAGCTGAGTGGCCTTTTTCCGGTCTAGGGCCTGGGTGAACTGGTTGATTGCAGGGGGCACCTCCTGGTGCTTGCAAAAGATGAACCTCTGGCGTTAGAGCTGGATGAGGTGTTGCCATTCCATGAAGCGAGTAGGGTCCTTCTTGAGTTGAAATATCCTGGCCAATGTCAAAGTTCTCAGGCCGTCTTCTTAGGCGAGTTCACTTAGACCTTCAGTTGGTCAGAGACATCTTGACTCTGGGTGATGGAGTGGCTTTTCTGGTACTATGTCCAGCACCTCCTGTGATAGGTCTGCAGTGTGGTTGTTTGAGGTTCCTGTTTCTTTTTGGGTCAGGGGTGAAGAAAGTGTCATGGTCCCATCTTCCTGAAACACTCTGGTCGCTTTCAGCTTCTGCAGTAGGTCCACTCCCAATAGGTTGAGGGTGCAGGTTTTTTACACAACAAACTAGGACATGATGGAGTGTTCTGAGTCCACACGCTCAGGGGCTTCATAATCTGGAAATATCTGACTTGACCATCAATTCCCATGCAGGAAGCAGAAGATTCTGATAGGTAGGTGAGGTTGCGGAGTTCCACAAGAAAAGATATGACTACGCCATCCACTCTCAGGATATTGGTCCCACTGGTGGGGTTCCTTGTGGACTTGGTGTGCTCTTGTCCTATGGACGGGGTTCTTCACTGCTTTCTGTGTTTCTTCTTTTTCTGGATGAAGTCAGTGTTCTGCACTTGTTCCGGAAATGACCAAATTCGCCACAGTTGTAACACTTGACATTCCTTCTGTCCCGGCGGGACTCAATCCTTTTTGCTACTGTGAGCAGGGTATCCATTGCTATTGACGTGTACTCAGGCCTGGCTGCTACCAGTGGTTTCCTGATTGGTTCTCTCAGTCCATGCACAAAAGCCTGCGCCAACATCCGTCTGTGTGTCTGATCATGGGTAATGAGGCCCAAATCTTGAAACACTTGCATTACTCTGTCATGGAACTTCTCCACAGACTCTGTCTTGTCTTGACTCGTGACATGTAGGCTGAGAGTTTGTCCTGTCAGTCTGCTTTTGGCCCATTCTCTGAGTTGCTCAATTAGCTTTGGTCCTGTCTCCCAGGTATACGCATCTAACTCTGCTGGATGCTTGAAGTGTTCTCTCATAATTGGCCAGAATGCATCACCTGCTTTTATTTCCATTACGGTCCAGAGATCAATCCAGGCTGCTGCATACGTTCGCTGGATCTGCTGCATTTTTTGGCAAAATGGCATGGGGTGTATCCCTGGTCTGGCAGCATACTGATCACCTGCCTTGGGATGAAGGGCTCATAGGATGGTGCCTCTACCTGTCCCTGCTCTATTGGTGCTTGTGTGTTTTCTTCCCTAGTATTGGGCAGCATGTGTGATGTTGCATCTTCATCTTCATCAGATAAGAAGTGATATGGTGTACTTGGTGCATACACTGGGTGAGATTTGGGCTTTAAAGTTGTCTTGCTGCATGGGGATTTCCCACTTCCTTGCTGAGGCTGCGGTGGATCAGTGTCATGGTTCCATGCTAGCAGCCCTGTAGCTATACCACCCCCCTGTGAAGCCCTAGCTGTGGACTGTTGTGTCTGGGGGCTACATGTAGCGTTTTGTGTAGGGAGATCTGCACTTTCTTCTCCTGATATAATGACTGGCAATGTTTGTACTGTGCTTCGGATAGACAAGGTGCCCTGTGCTGGAAACACTGAATACAGGGACACCACATTGCTTGGATTGGGCGTTGACCCAGTTGATGACGAAGTAGAAAAAAAAGGAAGAGAAGGGAGGTGTGAGGGAGGAGCGAGAGAAAGAGGAGGGGAGGGAGAGAAGAGTGAAAGGGGGAAAAGAGAGAAAGATGGAGGAGAGAGAGAGAGAAAGGTGGAGGGGGAGAAGTAGAAGAAGATGAAGAAGAAGATTTGAGAGTTGGAGAGGAAGAGATAGAAGAAGAGGAAGATGAAGAAAATGGATGTGTCAGAGATGTGATGGAGGGAAAAGAAGGAATGAGAGGGATGGCAGCGAGGAAAGAGGAGAAAAGTCTGAAGAAGAAAAAGAAAGGGACTGAGAGAAAAAAAAAGGAGAGGGTTTCCCCCCTGTGACTCTTGAGAGGGGATGGTTGAAACAAAAATGCCTTCTCCCTGTGGAGAGAGGCGGGGAGCGTTTTTCCCTGTACAAGGCTCCTTACTCAATGAGAGCAGCCTACACCTGTCCCGTGTCTCCACATGATGGACATGTGATTTGTGTGACTCTGAATTCTGCTCTTGTGACATGTCAGTGATCTTTTTCTCACAGATGATTTAACACCTTTTCAAACTTATTCACAATAAAAAAAAAATAAAAAAAAAAAATCACTTCCTGGTCCGTTCAAATTAACTTGCTGTATCTTTTACACGATGCACCGCTGCTCTTTTATAGCAGATGGTAATCTATTAATAAACTTTCCCGTTACCTTTCAAATAACAAAAAACAAGAAAAAAACATTTCATTATGCAGCGTAAAGGCTGCCTGTCTATTTGCTTCTCACGTACTCTGACATTCTATTCACATGCCTAGTCCTTCGATTCTTACGTACTGTGTCTATTCCAAAAACCTATTCAACAAAGGTGATTTAAAAATCTGAAAACTTCTGCACTCTGGTTCTGTTTGTTCTCGCCGAATGCCCGACGGGAGGGGCTACTCAGACCACTGCGTAGTTTGTGTCTGCTCTCTCCCTCAGCCTGTAATTCTCCTTATCTATGTGACCTTGTTCTAAAGCAAGCTTGTAGAAAGAAAAAAAAAATGGCTGGAGAAATAAAGCTCTAAAATAAATTGCTTAGAGAAAAAATCTCTCCAAAATCATTTAAAAATGTACTTAAAAGAAAAATTTTAAAAAACAAAAAGTTAGATTTAGTAAAAAACTCTAGAAAAAGAAAACAAAAAAAAATAAATTCACCAAAAAGGGGAGAAAAGAAAAGCCGTATTAATCATAAAACTCTGAAAAACAACCCTTGTTACTAAAACAGCTAATTAAAAATCTCTGGAATGTCAGCTGGCTGCTTCCCCCCTCCCTTCCTTATATCTCTGCTTGCTGTCTCTATAGGCACTGAAATCACGTATCAAAAAAAAAAAATTATTATTCCTCAGAATAGCAAAAAATGAATATAGTTCAGTCTGAATGCCTGATAATTCTCACGTTAAAACCTGTAGCCAAAAAAACCTAGCTTAAAAAAAAAATAAAAATCAAAGCCAAGAAACAGAATGCCTGATAACGTGATTAGCAGAGGAGGGGGGTCAAAGGGGTTTTCTCGCTGCTGCAGCCAGCACACTGCTCTGAATGAGATACTGACAGAGCGCACGGAGATGTGATTTAAAGCGACAGTACCTGATACAGACAATGAGACAGACACCCGGGAGAATACGAATCCCTCTTTTGATGATCTGTGACACATACAAGCTGCTCTGGTAACTGATAACTCACCAATTGCACTGAGCGCGGTGAGGCTCAAGGTTCTATCGCTCTGTACCGTATGCCCTGGCTGGTGCGCCGGTCACAGTAATCTGCAATAGCCTTCATCAAAATTCTCACTATCCACGTCTGATTTGACTGGGATGGCCTCCCGGTGCGTGGACGATTTATTGTGAGAACTTATCCAAACAAAGCTTCTGCCCTTCATGTCTGATTTGACTGGGATGGCCTCCCAGTGCGTGAAAGTTTACTGCAGAAACTTAACCGAACAAAGCCCTCGCTTCCACAACTGGATTTTTTGGGATAACCTCCCTCCAATGTGTGAAGAATATCTGCGTGGACTTATCCAAAACAAAGCTCCCGCCCTTCACGTCTGATTTGACTGGGATGGCCTCCCGGTGCGTGAAAGTTTACTGCGGGAACTTATGCAGCAATTGTCTTTTGCTATACAGCCCCCAGAGATCAGCAAGCAAAAACACAGTCACCGTTCCAACTTTCTCCCGGTTCACATAAAACATGAAACATATACAGCACAGCAGCAACCAACTCGGCTTATATCCCAGGGCTTTTGGATAAGGGTATGGACTTTTTACACAACCTGGGAATGCGGTGATGACCACGTCCGACCGGCTGGAAGTGAAGGCTAGGACTAGGCACAGGGAACATTCAGGTAAGATGACAAAGTTTTCTTACCTTACTGATGGAGCTGCAGTCTCCGTCCCGTGTGCCAAGCCCAGGGCCAGCACCCCCGTCTCTCCGGTCGGCCGGGTCCTCGTACGTTTCGTCCAATGCCCCGCGTGCAGGCGCCAACTGATATGGAAATTTAATTAGGATAAAAATATCTTTCTGTGTTTGCTGCTTGCTTCTCCAAATCTCTATTTAATGTCTTCTTGAGCGCTCAGAACGAAATGAGGACTGTCCACAACGCAAGTGTCAGTATAATAGTTCGTCAAAGACATACATTTATTATTCATTCAAGGTTTTATACGTTTACAAAAAGGGGCTGGTTAGTCAATTAACATACAATTAAAAGCTGCTAGATTATTGGCTGTTCTAGTGTAAATATGATAATTATGATAATCATGATTAAAAGAGCTGAAGTTGCAGAATTATTGTTTATATTCTTGTGACCTAGTTGTCTTGCATAACTATAATGTAAACAACAGATATCTAATAGGACTTTTTGTACTTCATGCATTTGTTCCTTTACGAAGGCCTTATGCAGGCCTTATGAAGGCCAGATTTCTTTAAAAACGACTGATTATAACTGGCCTAGAAATATGTGAGCACAGGGTTTTTTAGCAAGTGAGATCTATCTAACTGTGAACTGTGAATACATATATGTGAATATACTTTGAATATATGGAATACATATATATTTCCATGACACTCCCACTTTCCTCCATGTCACTGGAGTCCGGTGGGAGAGCCACTTGTTCGGGGGCTATCCCGCTGCGCGATACCTCGGCGCTCTTACCCACCAGGTCCTGGACGCTCTTACCCACCAGGTCCTGGGCGCTCTTACCCACCAGGTCCTCAGGTGGAGCTGGCTCAGATGTTCTGCCATTTTCTTCCTCCTCGTCCTCCACCTGGATGGGGCCTCCTGACCCCCCAGGAGACCCACCGGTCAGGGCTCAAAACCGGTTGTCGTTCCGAAGCTTCTCCCCGAAAGGGCCGATCCCCTCCAGGATTGCTGTTCTCCTCTCCTCCAGAGTTCTTATAGCCCCCTTCAGCCTCTCGACCGTGGCAGATACCTCCGCTCTCTTTGAGGCAGGGAGCCGATTTTTTGCCTTTACTCGGGCTCCCCTCAACTCCTCCCGGAGTCTCCTCAGCTGCTTAGCTGACTCCTCATATTCACAGAGGTGGGCATGGATGCGGGAGGCGTAGATGGTAGCCGGCTCTCCCGCAGCCTTGGAGCCCCAGATGTTAAGGGGGCTCCTGCCGCACCTCTGCCCGCAGCCTCCTCACCGGGAGAAGGAGCTGCCACGGCCCCGGCTTCAGGGGTCCCGGATCCTGGAGCCTTGCGGCCCCCCAGGATCTTTTTCTTACCCATCCCTGGGACTGTCTTGCTGCAGCGTGGGCCTCCAGATGGTGGGTGAGGTCCCCCACCCCCAGCTGGCTTGCCGGGGTGGGAACCTGGGGCACAGCCCCCACGCTCAGTCCCAGGGAAGGTCTCTCTGCCTAGGAAGGAGCAGGTTACAGTCCAGAGAAAAAAAAAATCCTCCTTCCCAGGCACTCAGCTCCAAGCAGCCTTGCTCTCCTCCTCCAGCCACACACCTCTCCACTTCCTGGGTGGAGCTGGAACTCTTTTTTATTTATAAAAATACAAAACATTACATACAAAATAAGCAAAAGACAAAACCCCTTAACCTGAAACACATAGCACCAACAAGAAAACCAAAACAGCTTTAGGATGTCTCCTATTGTCCAATATCCATTGTCCATTTTTGTCCACAACCGGAGCTTCTTCATTTTTTCTTTTTTTTTTTTTGCTTTTTCGAGCTTTCCAGCTCACCAGAGGTCCCCAGCGGAACTACCCTTCAAAACAAACAAACAAAAAAAAAAACATATTCATTCATACCACATTCAAACTTACTCACACATTACTCACACATTACTCACACATTACTCATACATTACTCATACATTACTCATACTCCCATTCATATTTATTTACATATTTACTGAAAAATATAACAATATAACAATATAAATATAACAACATAACATAAACCTAGGCCCATTCTGCCTTAAACAAAAGACAATTGGCCTCCCTGGCCATACAAAACTTAACCTAACTCTATACATTTTTTTTTCCCCACCACCCCACACCACAGGTCCATAAGTTCATGGCCTTATCACTACAAGCCCGGGTCCATAAAAGTTTATGCCCACTTTTTACACAGCACTCTATCATTCTTCATGGGTCCATGGCAAGTTCTGCCCATATGCCCTCACAACCCCTTCAAAACCCCCACCCAACCTAACTGTACCCACCCATCCCCCAGTTAACTATACACACTATGTACAATATACAATATAGACACAAACACCACACACAATGACACTATAGCACATAACACATAGACAATATATATACATATTTATAAATAACATATATTCTTAACCACAACTCTATCATACTTTATCATAACCTAACTTTCTAAACTTGCAAGGCCCAAGTTCAGTGCCTGCAAGCCTCAATATCCATTATCTTTTACTTTTCCACAAAAACAAAAAGCTATACTGTGACATGCAGTAGCCCACCACCAGGAGACTGGAGCCCTAAGAGGCCTTGTCCCTTACCAACAACACATTCACCCTGTCCCTTATCAACTAAAACTGTCCCTACTTCTGTCCCTAACAAAACTGTCCCTATCTATCCCTACTCTACCCAACTTAACTTTACTAACTCTCTATCTGTCCCTCACACTGACCCTCCCTGACCCTATCTGCCCCTACTTCTCTCCCTCAACACTCCACACCACCTTATGCTGTCCCTACCACCATTCACACACAAAGCAATTCTCCCTTGAGTGTGTTTTTAAAAGGAGAAACCCTCCAAAGCCAAGAGGCCCTCCTCACACCCAACCTCTCGAACTCCAAAGAACGCACCTTCCCCAGGTCACCCAAGATGTTACTAACCACCTCATCCCGGGGAGGGCTTCTGTTGCGCGAAAATAACACCGGCATTCCACTGAAAAAACCCGACCACTACGCTAACAGGAAAAATCTCCCTCTCGGGCCCCCCAGGGATCTGAACGTCCCCCTAACCCACTCGGGGAGGAAAGGGACCCAGCCGCGCCAACTATGAAACACCCACCCGTTGTAAACCTCTGCATTAAAGGGAAAATGAAGGGGGAAGTTCCAGCTTTTCCCGCAGCGCCACCCCTCACGGGGACATAAAACCCCAGTCAGCCACCCTGTTGTTACTACACAGCAGGGGGGGCTGATGGGAGTAATGTCCCTTACCCCACCACTGTCTCTTTTTATCACTTAAATGTAACCATCATTCTCCCCCGCTCACATGATTGCAAGCAGAGCAGGGGAGAAGTGGAGCTGTGTTCACACCCGTGCCCTGGAACACGCTTTCTGTAATGCTTTTTCTTTTCGCCAATGCATTCACATGGGTACACCATTTGTGTTATGCGTGGCTCATTGTGGGAGTTTTGCGTCCCGTGCAGACATTAAAAAAATG
>JARQOD010005313.1:0-48782 GCA_033576555.1 Oophaga sylvatica
TCGATCGGTAAGCATCTCCCTGGGAAATCCTACCCGTGAAAAGATGGTCACCAGTGCATCCGCCACCTTATCTGCCTTAGTTGAGGACAGAGCTACTGCCTCCGGTACCGGGTAGCGTAGTCTACCACAGTAAGGATGTATTGCTTTCCAGAGACATCATACCAAAAAAGAGGGGATTGTCCCTAATCATCTGGCTGTATCCTCAGCGATCTAAGCTAAGTACTGCCATATGTTATCTTACTCCTGATGAACCTCGGAAGAGGAGAAACGCGTCGAGTTATACATAATTTGGAGTTATATCTCATGCAACTGCTGTGTGGCTACATGGCTGATAGTCAATATCTTAACATGAACACAGTCATGATATCTTAGAAGCCTTGGATTTAGCTATATATTGTATTTCAAGTACTGAGTGGTACCTGCCACCTAAGTTAAGTGGAGCCTGGAGTCTTTGTATTTATATATATATGAATATCTTTGGAGGCGATATTTTGCTGACAATAGGAATGACACTGTGATTATTGATAAATCTATCTGATGTCTATCACATATTAACAACAGGAAATTACCTGATACCTATCAGACACTAACAACAGGAACTATACTGTGTTTATTTGGCAATCTATCAATATCTTGACCATTTGATTGATTTGTTAGTATATATATATATGCTATATCTGAGTGACATAATTCTTTCTTGTTTCATATCGAACTAAGTCCTCAAATATTTCTATACTTGGTTCCACTTAGTTGTATATCTATATTGAAGAATAAAGCTATATAGGAGTATATTACTCTTGTATAGGATATCTAGCTATCAATATATAGATATTTGGAAATTCTAGAATCAGCACTTGTTTTGGGTGATTTTAGTGTGTGGTTTTGGTTTAGTTTAGTTTTTTATTTTATTTTTGGTATTTTCTGTGGCCTTATTACCTATATAAAGTCTTCAATCTATATCCTTTAATATCTGGAAACCTAGTTTGCATATATAAGGAATTTCCTATTAAAATCAAACGTGCACTTCATGAAGACACAAAATATCATTTCTTTTCATCTTTCTCACCTACCATTTTTCATCTCTATCCTCACTCCCAGCCACCATAGGGCCCTATAGGATGAGCAGGGTAAGCCGTCGAGGAGCGGGGGCGCCACTGCGCAGGTTCTAGGGTGCCAACCTCCGTGGGTAGGTAGGGTAATATAGGCCATTGTAGGGATTAGCACGACCCTCTGGTGTTTTTCACTTATTTCTCGTATGATGTCTTTTTGCCAATTTGGCTTAGTATTGTTCTAAATTTTAATTGTTACAATAAAAGTTGGTTTTATTTAATAAGAGGAGATACTGTGACACTAATATATTGTTCTTTCTCTGATATATCTATACTACTGTGATGCTTTCCAGAGCGGCTGGGGACGGCCAGCGGGCCCACAATGTCCACCGCGATCCTCTGGAAAGGCTCCTCTATCACTGGCAATGGGATCAGGGGAGCCTTAAAAGCAGGCCCTACCTTCCCCACTCTTTGACAGGTGATACAGGAGCGGCAGTAGTTAGTCACATCTGTACCCATCTTGGGCCAATAGAAGTGTTGAGACAGCCGTGCCTTAGTTTTGCTGATCCCCAAGTGTCCAGCGAGTGGAATCTCATGGGCAATCCTCAACAACTCACCTCGGAACTGGTGCGGGACGACCAGCTGTTTTTTCCCTCAACCACTCCTTTTGGGAATCTCCGGGTACTGTCTCCCGGTACAGCCTTCCTCGTTCCCAGAACACCCTCTCCTTATCAGTCACGGAGGTGGGCGTCTCGGCAAGGTGCCTCAAGTTCTCCAGGCTCGCATCTGAGTGTAGAGCGGCCTGGAACTCCTGGCTGGAGGCAGCCAGAAGTGACGTTAGGGTTCCTTCCTCACTGGGACCCTCTGGGACCGCTCTGGGTCCACCTCTGGTTCAGTCTCTCCTGTAGCGGAGGAGGGTCCAGATGGCAGGGCGCTACCTGCGATCCGGGCACTCTGACTGCGGGTGACAGCAGCTACATATGCAGTCTCCCCGGGGATTTCTATAGACCCATCAGCCTGCGCTGCTATGGGCTCTACCTCCCCATCCACCCCCAACACTTCAGGAGCAGTGCTACTTATGGGCCAGTTACCTTCCTCGGTGGCACTGGTCAGTGTCATGGCGTCACCTTCCTCACGGTTCCCATGCACCTCCCCATTTCCTTGAGCACTGTCGCTTGCTCCTGCTAGGGTTCCTCAGCCGTCTCACTCCGCAGAGCGACGTGGCTGAACGCTCCTGTACCTGTGGACACATCTACCACTTCAGAGAAAGGGTTAACAGGTTCAGATGGCACAGATACGTCACTATCAGCATCATTCCTAGGGAAAGAAAGGTTATCAGTTGCATAATCACTTCGGAAAGCATTGGCAGGTAACACAATCAGTTTCCCATCATCATCAACATCAACATCATGGTTAACGTTAACCTTATTATCAGATTGGGGAGGGGTGTCAGGGACATAGTACGCGACCATCCTCCCCAGATCAGTCCCCAGTAAAACATCAGTGGGCAGGTTTTCGGACACCCCCACTTCCTTCACCCTACTCCCGGCACTCCAGTCAATGAAAACTCGGGCTATCGGCAAGGGGTAGTGGACGCCCCCAATCCCGGTGACAGTTAGGGTTTTCCCCGGAATCAACTCTTCAGGGGCTGCCAGTTCGGGTCGGATGAGGGTTCGTTCAGCCCCGGTGTCCTTGAGGCCTGTAGCAAGACGGGCCCCCACGCGGACGGGCTGCACGTTGTCATCAACCCTCCCCACCACACCACCCACCAAAAGAACAGAGGCGTTGGGCCCGGAGGCCTTGGCTGGGGGGTTCTTCTGCCTCTCCGGACAGGTGGCGCTGATGTGTCCTGTCCGTTTACAGGAGTAACACTGGCGGGGGTCGGATGTAGGCCTGGCGCTGGCAAAGGGGATAGTGCCTCCAGCGGGACGGCTGGCAGGGGCACTGGGGTTGGTTGCAGGCTTACCCCCTCCCCAGCGGGCGGCGACGGGCTTCCGCACCTCGGGTTTCCGGTTGGCCTCATAGCTGTCGGCGATCCGTGCTGTTAGGACCGCGTCCTCTGGTTCTCGGTCCAGGATGAACTGTCGGACCTCAGCTGGGCAAAGATGTAGGAACTGGTCTTTGATCATCAGGTCTCTCAGCTCCTCAAAGGTGTCAACTGACAGTCCATGGATCCACTGGTCAAAGTGGTTCCTGAGTCCTTGCACCACATCGCTATAACTGTCGTGTGGGCCACGTTGGAGGTTCCGGAACTTCTTTCGGTATACCTCAGGGTTAGCTGGTACTTGGCGATCAGGGCCTGCTTGATGGCCTCATAGTCATCATCTTGATCTGACGTGAGGGAAGCAAACGCCTCCAGAGCTTTGCCCTTTAGCCCGGGGTCAAGTATCTGGCCCATTGGTTGTCAGGCAGCCGGTACTGTCTGCAGACTTTCTCAAAGGCCCGCAGAAAAGTGTCCAAGTCTCCGTCCTTTTCCAGCACGGGAAAGTGCTCCGGCCGGGGCTTCGGACTCTGAGAGTTGCTGGGTGTACCGCTCTGGGCTGTGGAGGGTATTGCCCCTTGTCTGAGCAGCTCCAGTTCATGGGCTCTCTGAGCTTCCCGCTCGGCTCTCTCAGCCTCTCCCTCGGCCTCTCGCTGGGCTTGGCGCTCGGCTCGGGCCTCCTGCTGGTATTGCTGGATCAGCTTCAGGCGCTCATCCCGGTCGCCGGCGGGGAGTCCCTCCAGGGCCGCCTGCAGGTAAGGGTCCAACCCGCCCTGGGTGTAAGCATGCAGGGTTTGGGCCTCTGCTGCAGCACCACCTTGGTGTAACGGGTCTGGGAGGCGGAACCACTGAGCTTTCTTATACAAGGAGGCTTTCCTTGTAAAGGAGCGGGTGGCGCCCGGGAAAACGAACAGGAAGTCACTGCAAGTGACGGGGCAGTCTTTGGACAGACAGGTGGGAGGTCACGGCAAGTGACCGGGGCAGTCTCTGGATAGACAGGCGGGTAGTCACGGCAAGTGACCGGGGCAGTCTCTGGGTAGACAGGCAGGTAGTCACAGCAAGTGACCGGGACAGTCTCTGGATAAACAGGCGGGTAGTCACGGCAAGTGACCGGGGCAGTCTCTGGATAAACAGGCAGGCAAGGGGCCGGGCAGTCTCTGAATGGACAGTATATACGACCTGAGATGGTGGAGCCTCCCGGTAGGCTAGCAGGCAGATGACAGATGAACGCCCCCAAGTGAGCAGGCGACAGTCTCTGGAATAGCCAATGGACACCGCAGGTGATGGCCGAACCTCCAGGTAGGCTTGCAGGCAGATGGCGGATGAGCGCTCCCAAGTGAGCAGGCGACAGTCTCTGGAATAGCCAATGGACACCGCAGGTGATGGCCGAACCTCCAGGTAGGCTTGCAGGCAGATGGCGGATGAGCGCCCCCAAGTGAGCAGGCGACAGTCTCTGGAATAGCCAATGGACACCGCAGGTGATGGCCGAACCTCCAGGTAGGCTTGCAGGCAGATGGCGGATGAGCGCTCCCAAGTGAGCAGACGAAAGTCTCTGGAATAGCCGATGGACACCGCAGGTGATGGCCGAACCTCCAGGTAGACTTGCAGGCGATGGCAGATGAGCGCCCCCAAGTGAGCAGGCGAGGTTCTCTGGAATTGCCGATAGTCACCGCATGTGACGGCCAAACCTCCAGGCAGGCTTGCGGGCAGGTAGCAGAAAGCAAACTGGCAGGAAACAGGCAGGTAACTGGTAACGGACCCTGAGGGCTAAAGCAGAGTAGTGAACAGTGCAATAACAACATTGCTCGGGCACCTCCATTAAGGAGGAAGTACTTTATATAGGGTGGAGTCCTCCGGCATTGGCCGGGGACCTTTTTGAAAGATGCGCGCGGCCCCTTTAAGAGCGGGGGAGCGCGCGGGCGCGCGCCCTAAGTCCAGTAGCAGGGAAGGAGCGCACGGCCCCAGCAGGGCGGAAGGAGGACGCTGAGCGCGGGTAAGGGGAGCGACGTCCCTGCCTGGCAGAGGACGCTGTCGCAGGGGAACAGCGTCCCTGCCTGGCAGAGGGCAGGGACGCCGACGCTACAGTACCCCCCCCCTTAGGCCCCCCCTTTTTAGGCCAGAAAGAAATTTAGCTAGGATGAGAGGGGCATGGATGTTCTCCCGAGGCTCCCACGTTCTCTCCTCAGGACCAAACCCCTTCCAATCCACCAGAAAGTAGGTCTTTCTTCCTACCCTTTTTGTGGCCAGAATGTTCTCAACCTCAAATTCGTCTTCAGGAGACACTGGAGCAGGAGGTGTACCTGTAGACTTGACAAAAGAGTTAAGTACCACCGGTTTGAGGAGAGATACATGGAAGGAGTTAGGAATCCGCAAATTGGCCGGGAGTTTCAATTTATAGGACACCGGGTTGATCTGACTGATGATCTCAAAAGGACCGATGAACCGAGGACCTAACTTGTAGGAAGGAATCTTGAGCCGGACATACTTGGACGAAAGCCAGACCTTATCCCCAGGATGGAATTGAGGAGGATCCAAACGTCTTTTGTCAGAATGTTTCTTCATGCGCTCGGATGACAGAATGAGTGCGGACCGGGTACTCTCCCATATGGAGGAAAATTCGTTAACCAGAGATTCCGCAGCTGGATTGTCCACAGAGATGGAGACAGGAACAGGGATCCGGGGGTGTTGACCGAAGACTACAAAAAACGGAGATTTGGAGGAAGATTCGCTCTCGTGATTGTTGTAAGAGAATTCGGCCCAAGGCAGGAGATCCACCCAGTCAGAATGGTGGGCATTAACGAAGTGCCGGAGATAACTGGTCAGATTCTGATTGATTCGCTCGACTTGTCCATTGGACTGCGGGTGGTTAAGCGGAGGAGAAATCCAAGGTGACGTCTAGCAACTTACAAGTGGCTCTCCAGAAACGTGAGGTGAACTGTACCCCACGATCCGACACAATGTGACGAGGCAGACCATGAAGACGGAAGATGTGGCGGATAAAGTCTTTAGCCAACTCGGGTGCAGACGGAAGCCCTGGCAGGGGAATGAAGTGAGCCATCTTGGAAAATCGGTCAACGACCACCCAAATGACCGTACAACCGGCAGAGACGGGCAGATCTGTTATGAAGTCCATGGCTATATGCTGCCAGGGAGCAGCGGGTACAGGAAGCGGAAGAAGACGGCCGGCAGGCAGGTGTCTCGGAACTTTGTTGCGGGCACAGGAGACACAGGCAGAAACAAAGTCTATTACGTCCTTGTGCAGGGTAGGCCACCAGTAATGCCGAGTAATGAGCTGGAGGGTCTTTTTCTGACCAGCGTGGCCAGCTAGTTTAGACGAATGACCCCAGTGTAGGATTCTCCCCCGATCGGTTACTGATACGAACGTCTTGCCAGGAGGAAGACGATTTAGACTCACGGGAGCCACCCGCATCACTCTGGCGGGATCGATGATATGTTTAGGTTCCTCCTCGAGATCCGACACCAGGAAGGACCGGGACAAGGCGTCCGCCTTGATGTTCTTGTCGGCCGGGCGAAAATGTAAGAGAAAATCAAAGTGGGCAAAAAACAAGGACCACCGGGCTTGGCGAGGGTTAAGTCTCTGGGCATGCTGGAGGTAAGCCAGATTTTTGTGGTCAGTGTAAATGATTACCGGATGAAGAGCCCCCTCGAGTAGGTAACGCCACTCCTCCAATGCCAGCTTGATGGCCAATAACTCTCGGTCTCCTATGGAGTAATTGCGCTCAGAAGAGGAGAAGAGTTTGGAGAAGAAGCCACAAGATACCATCCTCCCGGATGAAGATTTTTGAGTAAGTACCGCTCCGGCTCCAGAAGAGGAAGCGTCCACCTCCAGGAAGAACTGCTTGTTGCCGTCCGGGCGATGCAGCACTGGAGCGGAAGAGAAGGCCTGTTTTAAAGAAAGAAAGGCCTCCTCTGCTTCGGGCGTCCACTGTTTGGGATTAGCATCCTTGCGGGTGAGCGCGGAGATTGGAGCAGTCCGGGAAGAGAAGTGCGGTATGAAAAGACGGTAATAATTGGCGAATCCCAGGAACTGCTGAATGGCCTTCAACCCCTCCGGTCGGGGCCATTTCTCGATGGCAGACAGTTTCTCCGGATCCATTCGTAGGCCTGTCTGAGAAATGATGTAGCCCAAAAACGGAAGCGAGGTCTGCTCAAAGAGGCACTTCTCATATTTGGCGAAGAGGTGATTCTGCCTGAGCCTGAGCAGAACCTGACGAACATCCCTCCGGTGAGACTGGAGATCCGGAGAGAAGACCAAGATGTCGTCTAGGTACACCACAACGCAGGAGTAGAGAAGGTTCCGGAAGATGTCATTGACCAACTCCTGAAAGACTGCTGGAGCATTACAGAGACCAAAGGGCATAACCAAATACTCGTAGTGGCCGTCCCGGGTATTGAATGCCGTCTTCCATTCATCTCCCCGACGGATACGGACCAGGTTATATGCCCCACGAAGATCCAGTTTGGTGAAGATTCTAGCCCCCCTCAGACGATCAAACAATTCTGGAATGAGCGGAAGAGGGTACTTATTCTTCACCGTGTTCAAATTTAGGCCTCTGTAGTCAATACAGGGACGGAGAGAGCCGTCTTTCTTTTTTACGAAGAAGAAACCTGCTCCCGCTGGGGAGGTGGATTTCCGGATGAATCCCTTAGCCAAATTCTCCTCGATATATTCGGACATCGACCTGGTCTCAGCAGCGGACAATGGGTAAATACGCCCACGGGGAGGCGTAGTACCGGGTAGCAGGTCGATCGGGCAATCATACGGTCTGTGAGGGAGTAATGTCTCTGCTTCCTTTTTATTAAAGACATCAGCGAAAGACCAATATGGAATCGGGAGCCCTGGTAGATTAGTTGGTGTAGGAGAAGGACGGACGGGATGAACAGGAACCAAACAAGTTTTATGACAGTCCTGTCCCCAGCGAAGGATCTCTCCAGTCTACCAGTCGAGCACGGGGTGCATGCTTTTGGAGCCAAGGCAGACCTAGTAAGAAAGCGTGCGAGAGTCCAGGCAGAACATGAAACGAGATGCTCTCAGAATGCAACATTCCCACCTGCAGGGTTATGGCTTCAGTGATAAGTTGGATGGGACGTGGTAGGAGACCCCCATCCACAGCAGCAACAGATACTGGTTCAACCAGAGGTTTGGTAGGAATGCAATATTTTTCTACTAGAGCCTGTGAAACAAGATTCCCGGCTGCTCCAGAATCAAGTTGGGCTAGTTCGAAATAACGGTTCTCACCGAGGAGAATTGAGACTGACAACAGCAGAGATGAAGAGGATTTATTTTTGTCTAGGTGGACCTCTCAGAGCGAACCTAGACACAGGCGTTTCCCGACCTCTCTGGGCAGGTACGGATCCAGTGCTCCTTACTGCCACAGTAGAAGCAACTCCCCTCGGTACGGCGTAAGTCCTGACGGGCTTTGACCATCTTGGTTTGGTCGACTTGCATAGGCTCAGAAGAGTGTACCTGAGGAGAAACGGAAGGAGTTACAGGTCTCTGAAAAGAAGGAGCTAGACGAGGAAACCTTCTCTCACGGGTGACCTCTTTAGCGCGCTCCTGGAACCGCAGATCAATTCGATTGGCAAGAGTTATTAGGTCATCGAGAGAGGTTGGAATGTCCCGACCGGCAAGTTCATCTTTAATACGGCCGGACAGACCCTCCCAGAAGACAGATATCAGAGCGTCATTATCCCAAGCTAGCTCCGAGGCAAGGGTACGGAACCGTATGGCATATTGACCCACGGTGAGACTTCCCTGACGGAGACGCAGCAGAGAAGATGCAGAGGAGATCTTCCGTCCGGGTTCGTCGAATACCTTCCGGAAGGCTGAGAGAAAAGCAGACAGGTCAGACACCAGAGGGTCCTCTCTCTCCCAAAGAGGATTTAGCCAGGCCAGAGCCTCTCCGGTGAGATGGGACATGATGAAGGCAATTTTGGCCCGGTCGGAGTTAAACTGGTGTGCCAGGAGTTCAAAATGCAGGGTGCACTGGTTAATGAAACCCCGAGCCAGAGCAGGGTCGCCTCCAAACTGAGGAGGAGCTGAAAGTCGAGGTCCAGGAACGTAAACCACGGAATTGGTAAGCAGCGGAACTGCCGGATTGCGAGTCATGGCGCCCGCGGTGGTTGCTGGTGAAGTAGTCAGGGTGTCCAGGCGGGAATTAACATTCCGCAGGTGACCCAGGATGGACTCCTGTTGAGACCTCTGACGAGACAGTTCATGACACAGGTCAGAGAGCGAGGGAGTTTGGGTGCCACCGGGTTCCATGGCCCGAGCAAACTGTAACGGGTCTGGGAGGCGGAACCACTGAGCTTTATTATACAAGGAGGCTTTCCTTGTAAAGGAGCGGGTGGCGCCCGGGGAGACGAACAGGAAGTCACTGCAAGTGACGGGGCAGTCTTTGGACAGACAGGTGGGAGGTCACGGCAAGTGACCAGGGCAGTCTCTGGATAGAGAGGCGGGTAGTCACGGCAAGTGACCGGGGCAGTCTCTGGGTAGACAGGCAGGTAGTCACAGCAAGTGACCGGGACAGTCTCTGGATAAACAGGCGGGTAGTCACGGCAAGTGACCGGGGCAGTCTCTGGATAAACAGGCAGGCAAGGGGCCGGGGCAGTCTCTGAATGGACAGGTATATACGACCTGAGATGGTGGAGCCTCCCGGTAGGCTAGCAGGCAGATGACAGATGAACGCCCCCAAGTGAGCAGGCGAGAGTCTCTGGAATAGCCAATGGACACCGCAGGTGATGGCCGAACCTCCAGGTAGGCTTGCAGGCAGATGGCGGATGAGCGCTCCCAAGTGAGCAGACGAAAGTCTCTGGAATAGCCGATGGACACCGCAGGTGATGGCCGAACCTCCAGGTAGACTTGCAGGCAGATGGCAGATGAGCGCCCCCAAGTGAGCAGGCGAGGTTCTCTGGAATTGCCGATGGTCACCGCATGTGACGGCCAAACATCCAGGCAGGCTTGCGGGCAGGTAGCAGAAAGCAAACTGGCAGGAAACAGGCAGGTAACTGGTAACGGACCCTGAGGGCTAAAGCAGAGTAGTGAACAGTGCAATAACAACATTGCTCGGGCACCTCCATTAAGGAGGAAGTACTTTATATAGGGTGGAGTCCTTCGGCATTGGCCGGGGACCTTTTTGAAAGATGCGCGCGGCCCCTTTAAGAGCGGGGGAGCGGCGGGCGCGCGCCCTAAGTCCAGTAGCAGGGAAGGAGCGCGCGGCCCCAGCAGGGCGGAAGGAGGACGCTGAGAGCGGGTAAGGGGGGCGACGTCCCTGCCTGGCAGAGGACGCTGTCGCAGGGGAACAGCGTCCCTGCCTGGCAGAGGGCAGGGACGCCGACGCTACACTTGGCTTGGGCCGGCTCCTAGCCCGCCACGCTCTGATGCTCGTCCAGTTCCTTCAGGGCCTGGACCAGTCGGGCTTTGGTTTGGTTCTTGTGGTCAAGGCCGTGGTACACGCAGATTCCCACAAGAGTGTCCCTGTTCTGCTTTTTGTACCAACTTGCTCCTCTTGTAGCCATGTTTGCCAAATAAAAGATAGGATAGAAAAACAAAGAGAAGGGAGGGGTAACCGCAAGTACACACAATTGTCTCAGGACTAATAAACACTGAGTCTGTTCTCCAAAACTTTAGTTGCAGGGTCCCTGAAGAACCGTGCAAGTTTTTTAGTGAATGGAATGATTGCTCAAACCAGATCACTAATGCTCTATAATCCCACCGCTGTGCCACCACATGTGATGAAACGTGCACACGGTCCGCCACACGGTAGCCCGGGGTATCACGGCTTGTGATCCCCCCGTGTCGCAAATGTGACGAAAACGCCCACACACACGACGGCTGCTGCCGTCCGACCCAGTAAACTGCAGGGATTTATAATTATCCCACGTCCCCTTAGAGAACTTGCAGCTCTCTGGCGCCCCCCTTACCCTCAGGTCAGTCAGGGAACTGCACCTAGGATAATTAGTCGCCAGACGGGTCACTTGGATGTGTGCTGGCTATTGGGCACGCTGCAGTGAGGGAATTATAATTACTCCGGGCCGCAGCCAGGCAATACTCTTATAAGACCCGCTCCGTCACTGCCAATGCCACCCCATAGGTCAACACTTTACACCCTTCTTTTAAGCTGCCACCAGCTACGATTTACTTAAGGAACAATTTATCAAGAGGGTCCGTAGCAACCCCAAAACAGTAGCGTAGTACTTCAGGAACGTGCAAATTTGTTTATAGAGCAGGAGAAACAAACTAGTAAATTATATATCTTTACTCCAAAAAGGTTTGACAGTGTTTATAGTTAAAAAAAATGTAACAAGCTGAGGCAATACAGTTATGTACAATGCAATTAAAAAATAAACGGGATTAAGAGTGAAAGACTTACATGTAGTTAGATAGGTATAGGCACGACAGGCCAGGGAAGGAGCCACACGTCATAGTTCATTTGCAGATCTCTTAGTCAAGTCATCACGGCTAGGAATCACCAAGGAGGGCTTAACTGCAAGACTTATACCTGTGGGCTGCTGACCTCACAAAAGGGGATGGTTTTTCTGGCCACCTCCCAGGGATAGAAGTCCTAGGTTTAGTCCTGGAAGATTATCAGGAGCATAGTTCATCCTGAGAACCTCGCAGAAGAATGGCAGACCTATCAATGATCTTACTTTAAAATGACGGTTCAAATGAGCCCAAACTTGTGTGAGATAGTTCATGGTGCGTCCGAGAATTCCATTTCTCTAGTTCTGTTGGAGTTACGGGTTCACCAGTACCACGGGAACGATGCCTGTCGGCGCATGTTTCAAAACGGTAACTTTCGTGTTTCTGACGCAACTTCCCACCGTGTTATAAGCCAAAAGAATGAATCCTCAAAATGGCTGCTAAGGAAGGGAAGCACATGTGAAGACAATGGGGACCCCCTGCGGTGAGGCGGGAAACTTCCAGCACTGGCAGCTCAGATTACACTACCTGTGTGCAGGCTGGGGGTTGATGAGAAGCGTGAGAGAGGGAGGGGGGGGAAACTTTGCTCTGTGGGCTGTCAGCAGCAAAAAAAAGATGAAGACTGTAGTTCTGCACAGCACAAGACATGGAGCTTCCAATATCCTCACACCCAACATCACCTGCAAAGGAAATTCATCATTATCATTATCATCACATAAATTCAACAACATACTAGCATTGTGTTCCGCCCCTATGGACCGCGCAACCTCAGTAGGAGCTTCATCACACTGTCCGGTAGAACCGTTTTTTTTTCAGAGACCCCAAAACAGGGGAAAGTCACGACCCAATATGACTGGGTGCATCAGGTTCTTCACTACCCCCACTTCATACGAGACCTCCCCGAGTTTTGTGACCAAGTCCACGTAAATCACCGGGTAGACTTTGGCGTCTCCATGGATGCACCCCAGGCTCAGGTGTTTATTGGGGATGAAGTCCCTATCAACCAGGCTGGCATGTACCAGAGTCACTCGACTCCCTGAGTCTATGAGGGCTTGTACTGGGCAGCCATTTATAACCACCTGGGACACCTGTGGGCCAGTCTCCTCGGCTGGGGTGGCCACGCACACGGGTTCTGCAAGGAAAGAGAGGGACCTTCCAGCATCACAGTCCATAGGTTCCCCCACTAGTGGACAGTTGGCTGAAATATGACCCCTTTCACGGCATCTCCAACACTGTCTCAGGTCTGGGAGTTCAGACGGAGAGACCTTTCTAGGCCTGGGGACTTCCGACAGGGAAGCATCCGCCATTGCCTCACACATGTCCCCTCGGGGCTGAGCCGGTCTATCAGCAGTCCCCCTGACCCCAACAGCTGGAACTCTCTTACCGGGAGGTGTCGGAGGCCGGGTACTCCGAAATGACGACCGCTCGGACGGCTGGTTGCGGAGGTAGTCTTTGGGGGCGGGGTACCTCTCTATCAGGCTGACCAGATGATTGGCGTCTTTGGGGTCTCCCTGTCCGACCCAGTGCTGCACCTCAGGAGGAAGGGCCCAGATGTACCGGTCCATCACAACTTTTTCGACCATTTGGGCAGGGTTGCTGACATCAGGCTCCAGCCACTTCTTTACCAGATAAATCAGGTCATACATTTGTGAGCGAGCAGGCTTATCCCAACTGTATCTCCAGTTATGGACTCTCCTGGCACGGACTGTAACCGTAACACCCAGCCGGGCAAGAATCTCTGCTTTCAGCTTGGCATAGTCTCTGCTATCCTGCTCGCTAAGGTCAAAATAGGCCTTTTGGGGTTCCCCAGTCAGATAGAGTGCGACCACCATGGCCCATTCAGATGGTGGCAGATTCTCCTTCTCTGCCAGCCTTTCAAGTATAGCGAGATATGCCTCCACATCGTCATGAGGCGTCATCTTCTGCAGGGTCTGTTTTACCGCCTTCTTTACAGCGGACAACGCAGGTGACCTTGCGTCATCACTCTGGGACGAGGTGCTAAGAGCCTGGCGTAGTGCTGCAATCTGCTCCATTAGCAATCGGTTAGTCTCCTGCTGTTGCACACTAACTTGCGCCATATGTTTGAGCAGCGCCTCCATGCTGTCAGACTTGTCTGTCCCGACACCGGCAGCCTTTACCCCGGACATGCACACTCCAAAGTCTTTTCTACAGCAAGTTCAGCTTTTTTTTTATTTTTTCTGTGCAGACACTATTAGGGCTACTGTCTCTTTAAGGCTGCTTTGGACAAACGTTTCTTTGCTGCTGTTTTTAGCCACTGTGCTGCCCGCATTCGAGCACCAATTGTAGACTGTTCAGGGCCTTTAGCTCTGGGATCGCCGTCTCGGGTTGACGGAGTGGCATAAAAAGTCTAAGCACAGACAGCAGCACTGGTTTAAACTGGCCGCAACTAGTTTTATTGAAAGTCTACAGCAAACAAACATAAAACAAAACCATAAACCAAAATCCTAAGCCTGGCAGGCTGCTAACTAAACACAGTCAGTTACCTCACTACCGTGGTCTAGGCTCTAGCAGCCTGGCCAAAACAACACATGTTATGTAATTACCAGAGCTTGGTATGCAGGAGACTCCAGCAGCGTCTGAAGTCAGATCCAGACTGAGAGCTCTGTCTGTGTAACTCTACGGCCGGCGTCACACTGGCGACAGAATCGGACGACTGCAATACGATGAAATCTCGCATTGCAGTCTGCCGTATGTTAATCTATGGAGCAGCTCCCAGTATCAGATTTTTTGTGGTCCGTTTTAAACGTCCGAGTGCAATCGCAGCATGCTGCGATTGTCACCGATTGTGGGTCGACTATCGCCAATGCAAGTCTATGGGAGCGATGAAAAATCGGATTACAAACGGACCGCATGTGTGACTTGCGATTAAATCGCATCGGTGTCCTTTAGAAAAGCCGGCAATTCATCCCCGGCTATACTGTAAAATCACACTGACAGCTTTAACAAAGAATAGAAAGAATAGATATACACACATAGAACACATATATATATATACACGTCATTGTGACATGTACATATACATATATTTATAGTTCTTACACTTCTACATACTGTAATAGCCGCTAATTCAATTGCCGGCTTTTGTGAAATCACAGAAGCCGACATGAAATGATACATTGTTTAGACACAGTTAACCATGTCATTTCCTGTATTTTGATATATGGTTTTAACTTACAATTACATGAGTGTATTTGTGCAAAATTTCAGACATGTAGGGGTTAATTAAAGGTGTAAATTCGTTGAAAAAAAATGCGTGGGCTCCCGCTGTATTTTCTCCACCAGACAGACAAAGCAAGCGAGTGGGGGCAGATAATAATAGCCTAGGGAGGGTACATTTTTTTTGTGCCCCCCTGGCTACTAACATCTGCCCCCAGACACCCCAGAAAGGGCAAATCTATAATTAGATTCGCCCTTTCTGGCACTTTGCCCGTCTATTCCCATTGCCCTGTAGCGGTGGCGAATGGGTTAATAAGGCGTTAATGTCACCTTAGTATTGAAAGGTGACCTTAAGGCAGGTTAATAATTGAGAGCTGTCAATTAGACAACTATCAATTATTAATCCTATTGAAGTAAATAAAAACACACACACACACTTTAAGAATAAATAATTTTAATGAAATAAAAACACATATTTTTGACCATCTTTTATTTCACTCTTAATCCGTTCGAAGCCCTTGTTCTTCTAAAATAAATATAAAATAATAAAACAACATTATTCTTACCTATCTGGCGATCTGTCACGTCCCACGATGTAATCCTTCACAAAGGGTTAACTAGCAATCAGATAAGCAGCGCAAGTAATCCTGCGTGCTCATCTGATAGCTCCTGAATAGAGTTGAGCGATACTTTCCGATATCCTAAAGTATCGGAATCGGAATGGTATCGCGATATCACTAAAATATCGGCGATACCCGATACCGATACCGGAAGTCCCATGTAAGTCTATGGGAACAAAATATCGCAACTAAAAAAACCCCATTCTTTCCTTGTAAACACTAAATATACACACATAGAATACATATATATATATATATACACATGTCATTGTGACATATATATATATACATATATGTATAGTTTATACACTTCTACATAGTAAAATATCCTCTCTGATTCAATTGCCGGGTAAAGCCGGCTTCAGTGAAAAGACAGAAGCACCCGACATGAAATGACACTTGGTGTACATAGGGTTAACCATGTCTTTTCATGTCGTTTGCTATCTGATTTGCACAAACAATTAAATCAGTCTATGTGTGCAAAATTTCACACCTGTAGGGGTTAATTAAAGGTGTAAATTCGTTGTAAAAAAAACGGACTTTTTTGCTACGAATTTACACCTTTAATTAACCCCTACAGGTGTGAAATTTTGCACACATAGTCTGATTTAATTGTTTGTGCAAATTAGATAGCAAAGGACATGAAAAGACATGGTTAACCCTATGTACACCAAGTGTCATTTCATGTCGGGTTCTGCATTTTCACAAAAGCCGGCAATTGAATTAGCGGCTATTATACTATGTAGAAGTGTATGAACTACAAATATAAATATATATATATATATGTGTCACAAATTCAATGACATGTATATATTTATGAGGTGTAAAATTGCTGAAAAAAAATGCGTGGGCTCCCGCCCTATTTTCGCAACCAGACAGACAAAGCCAGTGAGTGGGGGCAGATAATAATAGCCCAAAGAGGGACCATTATTTCTGCCCCCCCCGGCTACTAACATCTGCCCCCAGACACCCCAGGAAAGACAAATCTATAATTAGATTCGCCCTTTCTGGCACTTTGCCCGTCTATTCCCATTGCCCTGTAGCGGTGGCGAATGGGTTAATATGGGGTTAAAGCCACCTTGCTATTGAAAGGTGACCTTAAGCCAGGTTAATAATTGAGAGCTGTCAATTAGACAACTATCAATTATTAATCCTATTGCATGAAATAAAAATAAAACACACACACTTTAATTAAAAATCATTTTAATGAAATAATCACACAGTTTTTGACCATATTTTATTTTACTGCAAAAACCATTTCCTGTAATAAAAATAAAATAAAAAAGCAAAATTATTCTTACCTATCCCATGCACAGTCAGGTCCCACGGTGTAATCCTTCAGAAAGGGTTAATGTTTACTGCAGGGACCGCAGCTAATGCTGCAGCCTCACAGTAAACCCCAAATGAATGAGTTCCTCTCCTGCCTGACAGGAGAGTAAAGGCTGGGTGTCACATAACGATACACCAGCGATCCCGACAACGATATGCACTTGTCAGGATCGCTGGTGTATCGCTACATGATCGCTGCTGAGCTGCCAAACAGGCAGCTCAGGCAGCGATCTGGGACAGCGACACTGCGGGTAACATCGCTTAAGGGCCCGTCTCACATAGCGATATCGCTACCGAGATCGCTGCTGAGTCACTAGTTTTGTGACGCAGCAGCGAGCTCACCAGCGATATCGCTGTGTGTGACATTCAGCGACGATCAGCCCCCTGCCGGGTATCGCTGATCGTCGCAGAAATGTCAGGACCTTTTTTTGATCGCTGGTTTCCCTCTGAAGGCACGCATCGCTGCGTGTGACAGGCGGGAGACCAGCGATCCGCTGGTAACCAAGGTACACAGCGGGTTTCCAGGCACCGCGCAGCGCTTGGAAACCCGCTGTGTACCTTGGATACCAGCTCCCTGCATCAGGGCGCTGGTATCCAAGGTACACAGCGGGTTTCTAGGCACAGCCCCGCGCCTGGAAACCCGCTGTGTACCTTGGTTACCAGCGGATCGCTGGTCTCCCGCCTGTCACACGCAGCGATGTGTGCCTGTCAGCGGGAAACCAGCGATCAAAAAAAGGTCCTGACATTTCAGCGACGATCAGCGATACCCGGCAGGGGGGCTGATCGTCGCTGAATGTCACACACAGCGATATCGCTGGTGAGCTCGCTGCTGCGTCACAAAACTAGTGACTCAGCAGCGATCTCGGTAGCGATATCGCTATGTGAGACGGGCCCTTAAGTGGAAAGCTTAATTGATTGCTTTCCACTTTCACTTCAGGTCAGCCAGGGACACAATCAGTGACGTCAGAGGGAACTGATTAACAAAAATAGGGGTTCCCTTCGAAAAAAAATGGCGTGGGGTCCCCCCTATTTTTGTTAACCAGCCAGATGAAGCAGACCGCTGAGGCCTGGATTTTCAGGCTGTTAAGGAGCCAAGATCCATGGACCTTGCCAGCCTGATAATACCAGGCCACAGCAGTCTGCATATCTTGGCTGATTAACAAAAATAGGGGATCCCCTCGAAAAAATTGGCGTGGGGTCCCCCCTATTTTTGTTAACCAGCCAGATGAAGCAGACCGCTGAGGCCTGGATTTTCAGGCTGTTAAGGAGCCAAGATCCATGGACCTTGCCAGCCTGATAATACCAGGCCACAGCAGTCTGCATATCTTGGCTGATTAACAAAAATAGGGGATCCCCTCGAAAAAAATTGGCATGGGGTCCCCCCTATTTTTGTTAACCAGCCAGATGAAGCAGACCGCTGAGGCCTGGTTTTTCAGGCTGGTAAGGATCCAATATCCATGGACCTTGCAAGCCTGATAATACCAGGCCACAGCAGTCTGCTTAGCTTGGCTGGTTAACAAAAATAGGGGATCCCCTCGAAAAAAAAAACGGCGTGGGGATCCCCCCTATTTTTGTTAACCAGCCAAGTAAAATGCAGACTGCTGCGGCCTGGTATTAAAAGACTGTCAAGGCCCATGGATTTTGGCCCTCAACAGCCTGATAATACCAGGCTACAGCAGCCCCACATTTGGCGCATCAAAAGATGTGCCAATTGTGGCACTTTACCCGGCTCTTCCCACTTGCCCTGTAGCGGTGGCAAGCGGGGTAATAAGGGGTTAATGTCACCGTTGATTGACAATAAGCCCGGTTAATAATGGAGAGGTGTCAATAAGACACCGATCCATTATTAATCCCAAAGTTATTAAATGCATAAAAAAAGACAAAGCAAGAAAAAAGTATTTTAATGAAATAAAAGAGACAACACAGTTTTCATTAATTTTATTGTACTCTCATTCCTGCGACGCCATCGATCTCCTGTAAAAAAAGAAAAAAAACAAACCAACAGTATACCACCTGTCCGACGCAGTCCATAGTAACGACAGTTCCACGACGATCCAACTCTGCTACATCGCAATGACAGGCAGAGCCTGTCATCGCGGCGCAGCACAGCTGATTACCTGCTTCCCCGGCGGTGACGTCATCGGACTGACTGCTTTACGGCCGGGATTACCCAGCAGTCACTGCAGTTATCGCGAGAAACTGCATGTGACCGCCGGGAAAAGAAGATTGCGGCCATCAAGCAGTCCAGGACGTGACCGCCGGAGATCTTCTGCCAGGTAAGTGCCGCTGACTCCTGACAGACCCGACCGACGGACACTGACAGTGACAGTGACAAATCCGATTCCGGTATCCGATATGACGAAAATATCGGAACTCGGAATCGGAATTCCGATACAGCCAATATCGGCCGATACCCGATATTTGCAGTATCGGAATGCTCAACCCTACTCCTGAATGAATGAGCTTATCTCCTGCCGACAGGAGAGGATGTGATTAATGAATGAAGCTTAATTGATTGTATCCCACTTTCACGTTAGGTCAGGTCACTGAACTGAAAGTGGCAATAAATCAATTAAGCTCCATTCATGAATCTCTTCCTCTCCTTTCACTGGGAGAGTAACTGATTCATTCATGGGGTTACAACTCGGAGAGAGCATTAGCTTTCTGCAAGCTGTAACCTGTTAACCCTTTCTGATGGATTACACCGTGGGACCTGACTGTACATCGGATTGGTAAGAATAATTTTGCTTTTTTATTTTATTTTTATTACAGGAAATGGTTTTTAGCAGGAAAATAAAATATGGTCAAAAACTGTGTGATTATTTCATTAAACTTCTTTTTTATTAAAGTGTGTGTGTTTGATTTTTCTATCATACAATAGGATTAATAATTGATAGTTGTCTAATTGACAGCTCTCAATTATTAACCTGCCTTAAGGTCACCTTTCAATACTAAGGTGACATTAACGCCTTATTAACCCATTCGCCACCGCTACAGGGCAATGGGAATAGACGGGCAAAGTGCCAGAAAGGGCGAATCTAATTATAGATTTGCCCTTTCTGGGGTGTCTGGGGGCAGATGTTAGTAGCCAGGGGGGGCACAAAAAAAATGTACCCTCCCTAGGCTATTATTATCTGCCCCCACTCGCTTGCTTTGTCTGTCTGGTGGAGAAAATACAGCGGGAGCCCACGCATTTTTTTTCAACGAATTTACACCTTTAATTAACCCCTACATGTCTGAAATTTTGCACAAATACACATATGTAATTGTAAGTTCAAACCATATATCAAAATACAGGAAATGACATGGTTAACTGTGTGGAAACAATGTATCATTTCATGTCGGCTTCTGATTTCACAAAAGCCGGCAATTGAATTAGCGGCTATTACAGTATGTAGAAGTATATGAACTATAAATATATATATAATATATATAATATATATAATAGTGTTCTATGTGTATATATCTATTCTTTTTTTTGTGATTTAAATACTATTCTTTTGGATCCATTATATGTCAGTTTTGCAAGCCTGCGAGAAATTCTCGCAAGTCGGATGAAAATCGGATGTTACAAGGTACACACACATGCGATAAATTGCATCTTTGAAGGAAAATCGGATGCCAGAAGGATGTGTGATGTTTGCATTTTGATCCGACAATCGACCGACTAAAACGGTCCGATTTTTTGTAGTTGTGTGTGACGCCGGCCTACCACCTATTTCTGGCTGCTTAATTAGGCAGCTGAGTGCACTCAGGGTTGTGCTGCAAGCCTGTACTGGATGGGGAGTGGAGTGAACGTCGTACTGCCATCCTACCTTCACTCCTATATTCCTTATGCGACCCAGCTAAGAAACCTGGGCGAGATATACACCCCGTCCAGTACGCACCCCTTCACTGTCTCACATGATATATATAATGTATTATATACGTATATAATATATATATATATATATATATATATATACTGTACCTGCCCCTGATGATGCCGCATTGGTAGCGGCAATGTATATATGAGTCGCCCGTAGCCAGGGCCTGTGGGGTACTCGGCACCGAGCCCGTTCACTTCAATGGGGGATGTCACGGGTAGCGCATCTCGGTCCGTTGCCCTGGGGGCTCACCTCAATAAAAGGGGGATATTTACAGGGGATTATAGGTTTGTAGAAATGTTCGTGACGCCACCTGTGGTTCCTGGTCAGGGTGACCAGCGCTGCAGGGTAGATCCTCTGAGGGGTTGTTACTGGGTAGCAAGGTGTTAAGTCTTCCACAGGCAAGACTGATCCCTCAGGGTATATGGTGGTGTAGAGGTGCAGGATCAATAAGGCAGACACACACACACAAAAGTCTCTTTCTGTACCTTTACTGATGGTAGATGCAGGCACGTCCCAGGAAGCTGTCAGGGTGGAGGATGCACTTCCAGTAATCCCACTGAGTAGGTGTAGGGCCTCCGTTCTCCTTTATGTGTGTGAGTTTCTGACCTGTATAGAACGAAGTCTAACTCTGTCTTCTCATATACGCCCGGCTGACTTTGTGGTGGAGCCTTCTCTTGGATAGAACTAAGTCTCTAATGGTTGCGCTGACCAGACTCCTGTTCTTCCTGTCCCCGGTTACGTATCAGCACTGCTGGGCCCCTGCGACCTGAAGTCCAGCAGGGTCTCCGGTTTCTCCTACTAGTCGTGTAGATGCTAGCAACCTCGGACCCGGTGTCCGGTGGTGCAGAGTAGAGGTAAGCGATCAATGCTGTTTCAACCTCTGTCACCTCTTCTTTCTTCCACTCGCCTTTCATCCTACTATAACCTTTAACATAAGCACACTTCAGCAGTAGATGGCAGTTTCTCCTTCTCTTCATCGCTCTCAAAGCGTCGGCACGCTTGCTCACTAACAGTACCTCCGTTGACTCAGTCTTACAAACACTACAGTTCCCTTTCCTTCACTTCTTTCTGGGGCTCTGTCTGAAGTAGCTATCAGGACCTTCTGTCAGACTGATCTTCGCTCACTTCGAGAACTACTCTCCACTTTTCTAGGGTAACTGACAATCTGCAAGTTCTGAGGTAACACCAATCACTAGCTATCTCACAGCTAGACTGCCTGACAAGATCTCACTGTTGTCTCTCTCACACTCTTTACTAACTAACTAACCAACTGCTATCGTCTCCACACCCTTATATATATAACCATACTCTCCAAGGGCTCCCTCTGGTGGCTCCAGGGAAAATGTGAAGGTGTGAATGAATATCGGGTTTATTTGTGTGTTTACCTTCCGTGCATCCTCCAGGGTAACATGTGGCCTCAAGCGCAGCTGGGCTACACATATATATCTGGAAATGACATGAAACAAGTTTTTCTGAATAATATATGTGTGATGATCCTCGCACACTGCACTTTAAGATGAACTGACTGCGTTTTTCAGGATACAATCTATTGATGGCGCGTTCTGTGCAGAGGGGTCTATCCCACGTCTATATAACATACGTTCCACCTGAGAAGGTGTGTACTGCCATCATTATATATGAGGTGCACTATGCACTGTGTATAATATCTAGTGCACGTTTCGTGTTGTAATTTACTGTTATACTGCATTATGTATGAAGGATTGGTACACCAGTTCTTTACATAGACCAGGTTGGTTGCTGTTGTATTATAGCCAATTTTATTCTTTTTACATGTTGTTAAACTCCTTTTGTGCCGGATTCCTGTTTTTGTTTAAATAAATAAAAATCACGTGAAGTGATGACTGTTGTCTACACATCTCTTTTTTCTTTTTTGTTATCAATCAGATACAATGTTTACTATATAAACATGAGGACAGAAAAGGCTTGAGAACAAGGCAGATCCTTCCAAAGAGAGGACAACACAGAAGGCTCGGAGGTGTCACCACAGATGAGGACAAAGTAAGGAGAAGCACAGGAGAAGGCTCGGAGTGATCACCACAGATGAAGACAAAGTAAAGGAGCAGCCAGGAGAAGCTCGAGGTGATCACCACAGATGAGGACAAAGTAAAGGAGCAGCACAGGAGAAGGCTCGGAGGTGATCACCACAGATGAGGACAAAGTAAAGGAGCAGCACAGGAGAAGGCTCGGAGGTGATCTCCACAGATGAGGACAAGTAAAGGAGCAGCACAGGAGAAGTTCTCGGAGGTGATCACCACAGATGAGGACAAAGTAAAGGAGCAGCACAGGAGAAGGCTCGGAGGTGATCACCACAGATGAGGACAAAGTAAAGGAGCAGCACAGGAGAAGGTTCGGAGGTGATCACCACAGATGAGGACAAAGTAAAGGAGCAGCACAGGAGAAGCTCGGAGGTGTCACCACAGATGAGGACAAAGTAAAGGAGCAGCACAGGAGAAGCTCGGAGGTGGTCACCACAGATGAGGACAAAGTAAAGGAGCAGCACAGGAGAAGGCTCGGAGGTGGTCACCACAGATGAGGACAAATGAAGGAGCAGCACAGGAGAAGGCTCGGAAGTGGTCACCACAGATGAGGACAAAAATGAGCCGCACATGAGAAGGCTCGGAGGTATTCACCACAGATAAGTACAAAGTAAAGGAGCAGCACAGGGGAAGGCTCAGAGCTGGTCACCACAGATGAGGACAAAGAGGGGGAAACAGCACAGCAGAAGGCCCAGAGGTGGTCACCACAGATGATGACAAAGAAAAGGAGCAGCACAGAAGAAGGCCCATAGGTGGTCACCACAGATGAGGATAATGAGGAGGAGAAGCACAGGAGAGCACCAAGAGGTGGTGACCACAGTTGAAGAGACTTCTTAGTGGAGCAGAGACCGAGTATGAGTAGAGATTTCAGATTATCAAAAGCTATTCCCCTTAACTCCCTCATACACATGTACAGTCAGCTCAGCTGAACATGAATGTTCTTTTTTATGAGGAAAGAGGATACATCACTGACAGACACCTCAGGCAGCAGTTCATCAGGAAAAATTTGTGAAGCCTCTATACACTTTTTATAGTCAGCCAGTCACACCAAAATTGGAAAGTTTCATCTATCTTCCCAGTACTCAGCTTATTCTCCACCACTGACCAGTATCGTTCCCGCCTTCACCATTGCCAGTTTGGCATCCTGCCTCTTGCAGTCAGTCTCACTTTCTTTCCGGTTCTTCCGGTTTTCGGAGAAGAGATAACACTTCTTAGTAATAACAATCCAGGGATCAGGACACCTAGAGAACGGGTCTGCAAAACAAAAGAATGGGATCATTCATTATTACCATGATGTACACAAGTATGTGTCCTCTCTGGTGCCTCCCGGTTCTGAATGTGTATTAGTGACTTCAGTCACAAGAGATAACTCATCAGAGCCAGGAATAAGGACAGTGTCAGGGTACTTTGCGAAGCGGGGTACTGGTCTATGGTAACATGCCATGCAGTGCTCACACAGAGCCCATTTTAAAGGAAACCTTACAGCTGATACATGCTGCTCATTCCACGGTATCAGGAACTGGCTGTACAATCTCAGCCCAGTATGTCTGACTCTAATGCCATGAGGTCTAAGGGGTAAGGTCTCTCCTTGTGGAGAGTGACATACCAGCTCTGGCGTGTCGAGGTAAGGAGGCTTATTCGCCGTGCAATGCTCCTCTTGGAAATTTAATATGCAAATTGCCTCTTCAAAAAAAGAGGACTTGTACTCTATAGTGCCACCTATTGGAAGTAGCGATCCTACAAGTCACAATCAACCCTTTAACGAGTCTTGTAATATGACTTAGGATAAAAGCCAAATCAGTATCTCCATTTGCAGACACGGTGTTTCGGACTATTGTTCCTCGTCAGTGCAAAGTAGGAGAGATCTGATTTGGCTAGATGAGAGGCTCTGGACTGAGGTCTAAGGGGTAAGGTCTCTCCTTGTGGAGATGTCATGATGTTTCAGGGAAAAACATTCAGTCTGACTGGTCTTCAGCAGCTTCTCTCCCCCCGATCCCATGGAGTGACACACCCAATATGCACAGGCAGGGAGAGACCCATCACCAAAGTGCAGCGAAGAGTGAGAAGCCGCTGAAGACCCCCCTCTCCAACTAGTCTCTCGTGTTGCTCGGTTCCAGGCGGATCTGAAAATATGTTTCTCACTGAAAGGTCACAGCATTAAAGTCAAACATATCGGGTTGTGATCGTATAGCCAGTGCCTGACACATGCCACGCACAGATTGTACCACTAGTGTCGGATACATGTCACCTGCAGATTGTGCTGCCGGTGCTGGATACAGGCAGTCCATGGATCGTACCACCGGTGTCTGATACATGCCCCCTGCAGATCGTGCAGCCGGTGCTGGATACAGGCAGTCCATGGATCGTACCACCGGTGTCTGATACATGCCCCCTGCAGATCGTGCAGCCGGTGCTGGATACAGGCAGTCCATGGATCGTACCACCGGTGTCTGATACATGCCCCCTGCAGATCGTGCAGCCGGTGCTGGATACCTGGATACAGCTGTCCACGGATGTACCACGGTGTGATACAGCTACCTCAGGATCGTGCACCGGTGCTGGACTGTAACGTGCACACGGATTGTACATGGTGTTTGATAATGCGACCACGACCATACCACTGGTTGGAATAGAGAACAGATTGTTATCTTATTAATCAGACATCTATTTTTAGCAACAAGAAATGACTGTTTCTGGTCTTGCTTTGAATAAGCATTTCTTTTGGCGATCAGAACAGATTTGTTTGTGTAATATTGACTTGTAAGATGATAAGTGATATAACATAGTGTGCTCTTATCCTTGATGACTAGTGATATACTAATTATGCATTGTCTAGCCCAGATAGTATGTTGATTTTTAAAACAGAAGAGGAAAATCTATGCAAATAGATTACATACAATGCTACTTGATCGTCACCATTCTTTCACTTATCTGTTAGGCTGAACTGAAAGACACTTCTTAAATATAGAAATAGGTTCCAGACCTCTGTCGGATAGACAGAGAGAGAGAGCTAAAGATTCTGCTAACATATCCAAACATCCAGTGGACCCTACAGGACTGCTGCCAATTCATCATGGCTCCATCACGAGGGACACAGATCTATCATTCTACAGGAAACAACATATAGGTTTTCGGCCCCAGTTGGAAGAATACAGATCTGCTCCATTGACCAATGCTGAACCATGGATATGTTTGGAGAAAGCCAGGATTGGGACCCGCCGGTCACTTGGATTCACAAAGATGTTCGGAGAAGCCAGGTTGTGACCCTCGGGTCAACTGGCCTTATATCTCAATTACTGTCATCTTCCTAAGCTTTTCGTAACCGCCTCTCTGCGTGCTTACCACATGTGGGGTAGGTGTAGCTGACCCCGGAAGTGCTGAAGTAACAGCTGCTATAATCCCAACGAGTCAGCGGAAGGGTGAGACTCTGTAATCTGCATCATCTTGGGGTATTTTGCTGGTGCTGTTCTATGTGTTGTCTGCCTGTTTTGTGCTTAAATAAAGTATTGCCGCACTGTTTTACCCTCACAATGTGTTGTCTGAGTAGCATTATGTTCACATTAAAAGGAGAGTAGACATTCGGTGGGACGATCCCTGGTCAATGCGGTTTCGGCTAGCAGACCAGGGCACACGCCAACCCCTGTGTCTCTACACCGGATTCATGCCGCCAATGGATCGTGCAGCCGGTGCCTGATTCATGCCACCCATGGATCGTGCAGCAGGTGCCTGATACATGCCACTCAGAGATAGTGCAGCTGGTGCCTGATGCATGCTGCCCATAGATCGTGCAGCCAGTGCCTAAAACGTGCTGCTCACGGATCATGCAGCCGATGCCTGCACTATGAGACAGTGCATGATACTGCATCCATACGGATTGTGCAGCAGGTGCCTGATACATGCACCCTCGGACATGCAGTGGCGGATAATGCGTGTCAGAGTGCACGTGCCGATACATTCCCCACAGACATGCAACTGGTGCTGATATATGCAGCCATGGTTGCGCGTGCTGATAATGCCGCCAGTCGTGCGCATTGCTGACACATGTTGCCCAGATAGCATGCTTGTGCATGATACATGCGCCGGATTGTGCAGCCGCTGCCGGATACATGCCGCCCACAGGATCATCGCAGCCAGGGCCTGAAATATCCGCCCATGGATCGTACAGCTGGTGCCAGATACATGCTGCCCAACGGATCGTGCAGCCAGTGCTGATACATGCTGACCAGGGATCATGCAGATGGTGTCTGATACATGCTGCCCACGGATCGTGCAGCCAGTGCCTGACACATTCGCCCATGGATTGTGCAACTAGTGCCTGGTACATGCCGCCAATGATTGTGCAGTGTGTGACATGCGCCCGGATGTGAACTGTGTCTGATACATGCTGCCCAGGGATCATGCAACTGGTGCCTGATACATGCTGCCCAGGGATCATGCAACTGGTGCCTGATACATGCCGCCCACGAATCGTGCAGCCGGTGTCGGATACATGCCACCCACGGATGGTGTAACCAGTACCAGACACATTTCGCCCATGAATCGTGCTGCTGGTGCCTGGTACATATCGCCCATGGATTGTGCAGCCGGTGTCGGATACATGCCCCCACGGATCGTGCAGCCAGTACCGGTTATATGCACCCAATGATCACGCAGCCGATGCCTGATACATGCAGGCCAGAATCGTGCAGCCGGTGTCAGATACATGCTGCCCACGGATCGTGCAGCCGATGTCGAATACATGCCACCCACAGATCGTGCAGCCAGTGTCTGACACATTTCACCCACGGATCTCGTAGCCGGGGCCTGATACATACCGCGCACGGATCGTGCAGCCAGTGCCGGATATATGCCACCCACTGATCGTGCTGTTGGTTTCTGATACATGCTGCCCACAGATCGTGCAGCCGTTGCTGGATACATTCTGCCCATGGATCGTGCAGCCGTTGACGGATACATGCCGCCCATGGATCGTGCAGCCAGTTCCGGTTATATGCCACCCACTGATCGTGCACCTGGTGCCTGATACTTGCCACCCTCGGATTGTGCAGCCAGTGCCAGATATATGCTGCCCATGGATTGTGCAGTCCTATGCCTGGTACATGCCGCCCACTAATTGCTCAGCCGGTGCCTGATACATGCCACCCTCGGATTGTGCAACTGGTGCCGGATACATACAACCCTCGGATTGTGCAGCTGGTGCCTGATACATACCACCCTCGGATTGTGCAGCCAGTGCCAGATATATGCTGCCCATGGATTGTGCAGCCAGTGCCTGGTACATGCCGCCCACTAATTGCTCAGCCGGTGCCTGATACATGCCACCCTCGGATTGTGCAGCTGGTGCCGGATACATACAACCCTCGGATTGTGCAGCTGGTGCCTGATACATGCCACCCTCAGATTGTGCAAGCTGGTGCTGGATACATACCACCCTCGGATTGTGCAGCTGGTGCCTGATACATACCACCCTCGGATTGTGCAGCTGGTGCCGGATACATACAACCCTCGGATTGTGCAGCCAGTGCCGGATACATACCACCCTCGAATTGTGCAGCCAGTGCCGGATACATACCACCCTCGGATTGTGCAGCTGGTGCCTGATACATACCACCCTCGTATTGTGCAGCTGGTGCTGGATACATACCACCCTCGGATTGTGCAGCTGGTGCCTGATACATACCACCCTCGGATTGTGCAGCTGGTGCTGGATACATACCACCCTCGGATTGTGCAGCCAGTGCCGGATACATACCACCCTCGGATTGTGCAGCTGGTGCTGGATACATACCACCCTCGGATTGTGCAGCTGGTGCTGGTTACATACCACCCTCGATTGTGCAGCTGGTGCCTGATACATACCACCCTCGGATTGTGCAGCCGGTGCCTGGATACATACCACCCTCGGATTGTGCAGCTGGTGCTGGATACATACCACCCTCGATTGTGCAGCTGGTGCCTGATACATACCACCCTCGGATTGAGCAGCGGTGCCTGATACATACCACCCTCGATTGTGCAGCTGGTGCCGGATACATACAACCCTCGGATTTCTAGCGGTGCCTGGATACATACGACCCTCGGATTGTGCAGCTGGTGCTGGATACATACCACCCTCGGATTGTGCAGCTGGTGCTGATACATACCACCCTCGGATTGTGCAGCTGGTGCTGGATACATACCACCCTCGGATTGTGCAGCTGGTGCTGGATACATACCACCCTCGGATTGTGCAGCTGGTGCCTGATACATACCACCCTCGGATTGAGCAGCTGGTGCCTGATACATACCACCCTCGGATTGTGCAGCTGGTGCCGGATACATACAACCCTCGGATTGTCTAGCCGGTGCCTGATACATACACCCTCGGATTGTGCAGCTGGTGCCTGATACATACCACCCTCGATTGTGCAGCTGGTGCCTGGATACATACCACCTCGATTGTGCAGCTGGTGCCTGGATACATACCACCCTCGGATTGTGCAGCTGGTGCTGGATACATACACCCTCGGATTGTGCAGCTGGTGCCGTGATACATACACCCTCGGAATTGTGCAGCTGGTGCCGGATACATACACCCTCGGATTGTGCAGCTGGTGCCTGGATACATACAACCTCGGATTGTGCAGCTGGTGCCTGATACATACCACCCTCGGATTGTGCAGCTGGTGCCTGATACATACCACCCTCGGATTGTGCAGCTGGTGCCGGATACATACAACCCTCGGATTGTGCAGCATGTGCTGGATACATACCACCCTCGGATTGTGCAGCTGGTGCTGGATACATACCACCCTCGGATTGTGCAGCTGGTGCCGGATACATACCACCTCGGATTGTGCAGCTGGTGCCTGATACATACCACCCTCGGATTGTGCAGCTGGTGCTGGATACATACCACCCTCGGATTGTGCAGCTGGTGCTGGATACATACCACCCTCGGATTGTGCAGCTGGTGCTGATACATACCACCCTCGGATTGTGCAGCTGGTGCCTGATACATACCACCCTCGATTGTGCAGCTGGTGCTGGATACAACCACCCTCGGATTGTGCAGCTGGTGCCTGGATACATACCACCCTCGATTGTGCAGCTGGTGCTGGATACATACCACCCTCGGATTGTGCAGCTGGTGCCTGATACATACCACCCTCGGATTGTGCAGCTGGTGCGGATACATACCACCCTCGGATTGTGCAGCTGGTGCTGGATACATACCACCCTCGGATTGTGCAGCTGGTGCCTGATACATACCACCCTCGGATTGTGCAGCTGGTGCTGGATACAATACCACCCTCGGATTGTGCAGCCGTGCCGGATACATACCACCCTCGGATTGTGCAGCTGGTGCCGGATACATACCACCCTCGATTGTGCAGCTGGTGCTGGATACATACACCCTCGGATTGTGCAGCTGGTGCCTGATACATACCACCCTCGGATTGTGCAGCTGGTGCTGGATACATACCACCCTCGGATTGTGCAGCTGTGCGGATACATACCACCCTCGGATTGTGCAGCTGGTGCCGATACATACCACCCTCGGATTGTGCAGCTGGTGCTGATACATACCACCCTCGGATTGTGCAGCTGGTGCCTGATACATACACCCTCGGATTGTGCAGCTGGTGCCTGATACATACACCCTCGGATTGTGCAGCTGGTGCGGATACATACAACCCTCGGATTGTGCTAGCTGGTGCCTGATACATACCACCCTCAGATTGTGCAGCTGGTGCCGGATACATACTACCCTCGGATTGTGCAGCTGGTGCTGGATACATACCACCCTCGGATTGTGCAGCTGGTGCCTGATACATACGACCCTCGGATTGTGCAGCTGGTGCCGGATACATACGACCCTCGGATTGTGCAGCTGGTGCCGGATACATACAACCATCGGATTGTGTAGCTGGGGCCTGATACATACCACCCTCGGATTGTGCAGCTGGTGCCTGATACATACCACCCTCGGATTGTGCAGCTGGTGCCGGATACATACAACCCTCGGATTGTGCAGCTGGTGCTGGATACATACCACCCTCGGATTGTGCAGCTGGTGCGGATACATACCACCCTCGGATTGTGCAGCTGGTGCCGGATACATACCATCCTCGGATTGTGCAGCTGGTGCCTGATACATACCACCCTCGGATTGTGCAGCTGGTGCCGGATACATACCACCCTCGGATTGTGCAGCTGGTGCCTGATACATACCACCCTCGGATTGTGCAGCTGGTGCTGGATACATACCACCCTCGGATTGTGCAGCTGGTGCTGATATACATACCACCCTCGGATTGTGCAGCTGGTGCTGGATACAAACCACCCTCGGATTGTGCAGCTGGTCCCGGATACATACCACCCTTTGATTGTGCAGCTAGTGCTGATACATACCACCCTCGGATTGTGCAGCTGGTGCCTGATACATACCACCCTCGGATTGTGCAGCTGGTGCGGATACATACCACCCTCGGATTGCAGCTGGCTGTATGTGATGTGCATGGTCATACATACCACCCTCGGATTGTTGCAGCTGTGCCTGGATACATACAACCCTCGGATTGTGCAGCTGGTGCCTGGATACAAACCACCCTCGATTGTCTAGCTGGTGCCGGATACATACCACCCTCGGATTGTGCAGCTGGTGCCGATACATACCACCCTCGTATTGTGCAGCTGGTGCTGGATACATACCAAACCTCGGATTGTGCAGCTGGTGCCGATACATACCACCCTCGGATTGTGCAGCTGGTGCGGATACATACCACCCTCGGATTGTGCAGCTGTGCGGATACATACCACCCTCGGATTGTGCAGCTGGTGCGGATACATACCACCCTCGGATTGTGCAGCTGGTGCTGGATACATACCACCCTCGGATTGTGCAGCTGGTGCCTGATACATACCACCCTCGGATTGTGCAGCTGGTGCTGATACATACCACCCTCGGATTGTGCAGCTGGTGCTGGATACATACCACCCTCGGATTGTGCAGCTGGTGCCTGATACATACCACCCTCAGGGTTGTGCAGCTGGTGCGGATACATACTACCCTCGATTGTGCAGCTGGTGCTGATACATACCACCCTCGGATTGTGCAGCTGGTGCTGATACATACACTCTCGGATTGTGCAGCTGGTGCCGGATACATACCACCCTCGGATTGTGCAGCTGGTGCCGGATACATACAACCATCGGATTGTGTAGCTGGTGCCTGATACATACCACCCTCGGATTGTGCAGCTGGTGCCTGATACATACCACCCTCGGATTGTGCAGCCGGTGCCGGATACATACAACCCTCGGATTGTGCAGCTGGTGCTGGATACATACCACCCTCGGATTGTGCAGCTGGTGCCGGATACATACCACCCTCGGATTGTGCAGCTGGTGCCGGATACATACCATCCTCGGATTGTGCAGCTGGTGCCTGATACATACCACCCTCGGATTGTGCAGCTGGTGCCGGATACATACCACCCTCGGATTGTGCAGCTGGTGCCTGATACATACCACCCTCGGATTGTGCAGCTGGTGCTGGATACATACCACCCTCGGATTGTGCAGCTGGTGCCTGATATACATACCACCCTCGGATTGTGCAGCTGGTGCTGAATACAAACCACCCTCGGATTTTGCAGCTGGTGCCGGATACATACCACCCTTTGATTGTGCAGCTAGTGCCGGATACATACCACCCTCGGATTGTGCAGCTGGTGCCTGATACATACCACCCTCGGATTGTGCAGCTGGTGCTGGATACATACAACCCTCGGATTCTGCAGCTGGTGCCTGATACATGCAACCCTCGGATTGTGCAGCTGGTGCTGGATACAAACCACCCTCGGATTGTCTAGCCGGTGCCGGATACATACCACCCTCGGATTGTGCAGCTGGTGCCGGATACATACCACCCTCGTATTGTGCAGCTGGTGCTGGATACATACCACCCTCGGATTGTGCAGCTGGTGCCTGATACATACCACCCTCGGATTGTGCAGCCGGTGCTGGATACATACCACCCTCGGATTGTGCAGCCAGTGCCGGATACATACCACCCTCGGATTGTGCAGCTGGTGCCGGATACATACCACCCTCGGATTGTGCAGCCGGTGCTGGATACATACCACCCTCGGATTGTGCAGCCAGTGCCGGATACATACCACCCTCGGATTGTGCAGCTGGTGCCGGATACATACCACCCTCGGATTGTGCAGCTGGTGCTGGATACATACCACCCTCGGATTGTGCAGCTGGTGCCTGATACATACCACCCTCGGATTGTGCAGCTGGTGCTGGATACATACCACCCTCGGATTGTGCAGCTGGTGCCTGATATATACCACCCTCGGATTGTGCAGCTGGTGCTGGATACATACCACCCTCGGATTGTGCAGCTGGTGCCTGATACATACCACCCTCGGATTGTGCAGCTGGTGCCTGATACATACCACCCTTGGATTGTGCAGGCGGTGCCGGATACATACCACCCTCGGATTGTGCAGCTGGTGCCGGATTCATACCACCCTCGGATTGTGCAGCTGGTGCCGGATACATACCACCCTCGGATTGTGCAGCTGGTGCCTGATACATACCACCCTCGGATTGTGAAGCCGGTGCCGGATACATACCACCCTCGGATTGTGTAGCTGGTGCCGGATACATACCACCCTCGGATTGTGCAGCTGGTGCCGGATACATACCACCCTCGGATTGTGCAGCTGGTGCCGGATACATACCACCCTCGGATTGTGCAGCTGGTGCCTGATACATACCACCCTCGGATTGTGCAGCTGGTGCCGGATACATACCACCCTCGGATTGTGCAGCTGGTGCCGGATACATACCACCCTCGGATTGTGTAGCTGGTGCCGGATACATACCACCCTCGGATTGTGCAGCCGGTGCTGGATACATACCACCCTCGGATTGTGCAGCCGGTGCCTGATACATACCACCCTCGGATTGTGCAGCCGGTGCCTGATACATACGACCCTCGGATTGTGCAGCCGGTGCCTGATACATACCACCCTTGGATTGTGCAGCTGGTGCCTGATACATACCACCCTCGGATTGTGCAGCTGGTGCCGGATACATGCCACCCTCGGATTGTGCAGCTGGTGCCTGATATATACCACCCTCGGATTGTGCAGCTGGTGCTGGATACATACCACCCTCGGATTGTGCAGCTGGTGCCTGATACATACCACCCTCGGATTGTGCAGCTGGTGCTGGATACATACAACCCTCGGATTGTCTAGCCGGTGCCTGATACATACGACCCTCGGATTGTGTAGCCGGTGCCTGATACATACCACCCTCGGATTGTGCAGCTGGTGCTGGATACATACTACCCTCGGATTGTGCAGCTGGTGCCTGATACATACCACCCTCGGATTGTGCAGCTGGTGCCTGATACATACCACCCTCGGATTGTGCAGCTGGTGCCTGATACATACCACCCTCGGATTGTGCAGCCGGTGCCGGATACATACCACCCTCGGATTGTGCAGCCAGTGCTGGATACATACCACCCTCGGATTGTGCAGCTGGTGCTGGATACAAACCACCCTCGAATTGTGCAGCCAGTGCCGGATACATACCACCCTTGGATTGTGCAGCTGGTGCTGGATACATACCACCCTCGGATTGTGCAGCTGGTGCCTGATATATACCACCCTCGGATTGTGCAGCTGGTGCTGGATACATACCACCCTCGGATTGTGCAGCTGGTGCCTTATACATACCACCCTCGGATTGTGTAGCTGGTGCCGGATACATACCACCCTCGGATTGTGCAGCTGGTGCCTGATACATACCACCCTCGGATTGTGCAGTTGGTGCTGGATACATACCACCCTCGGATTGTGTAGCTGGTGCCTGATACATACCACCCTCGGATTGTGCAGCTGGTGCCGGATACATACCACCCTCGGATTGTGTAGCTGGTGCCGGATACATACCACCCTCGGATTGTGCAGCTGGTGCTGGATACATACCACCCTCGGATTTAGGCAAAGTGGTGCCCTAGGCAAAGTTTGAAATGGGGCCCCAAATGCTAACACATTGCACATCACACAGAAGCATTTCGGTTGAATTTAAATGCGCTGACTTCAGATCGCTAAATGAGTGTGATCGACAATATTGAAATCGTTCAACACTTGTTTCCCGGCCTCTTTCCACCATCTGAGAAAGAATGATGGGGCAGAACAATCACTAATCAATAATAGATCACCATACAGTATCATATTATCAGCAGCACATCTGCAGTTTACACCGGCGATGTGCTGCTGAGAACAATGATTTTTGTTCCAGCATAAACAATCCAATCACTCGATGAATAGGCAGCATTTTGCTAGTTTAGTATAATACACCACATAGTCCTCCATATATTATAATGTGCACCACAGTCCTCCATATTGTAAAATGCACACCCCATAGTCCTCCATATAATATAATGTATCCATAGTCCTCCATATAGTATAATACACTCCCCATAGTCCTCCATATAGTATAATATACTCCCCATAGTCCTCCATATAGTATAATACACTCCCCATAGTCCTCCATATAGCATAATACACTCCCCATAGTCCTCCATATAGTATAAAACACTCCCGATAGTCCTCCATATAATATTATAAACTTCCCATAGTCCTCCATATAGTATAATACACTCCCGATAGTCCTCCATATAGTATTATAAACTTCCCATAGTCCTCCATATAATATAATATGCCCCACAGTCCTCCATATTGTAATATGCACAACCCATAGTCCTCCATATAGTATAATACACTCCCTATAGTCCTCCATATAGTATAATACACTCCCTATAGTCCTCCATATATTATAATGTGCACCACAGTCCTCCATATTGTAAAGTGCATACCCCATAGTCCTCCATATAATATAATGTATCCATAGTCCTCCATATAGTATAATACACTCCTCATAGCCCTCCATATATTAAAGTACACTCAGTCCTCCATATAGTATAATACACTACTCAGTCCTCCATATAGTATAATACACTCCTCATAGTGCTCCATATAGTATAATGCACCGCCATAGTCATTTATGTAGTACAATTCACTTCCCATAGTATAATGCAGCCCCATAGTTCTTCATATGGCATAATGTATTCCCCATAGTCCTCGATACAGTATAATGCAGCCCACATATAGTATAATGCAGTCACCCTATAGAGCATAATGCAGCCACCCCACAGAGTATAATGCAACCACCCCACAGAGTATAATGTAAACCCCTAATAGAATATAATTGAGCCCCCTTATATAGTATAATGTAGCCCCTCCAAAGAATACAATGTAGCCCTCCTCATATAGTATAATGCAGCCCCCATAGAATATAATGTAACCCCCTCATAAAGTATAATGAAGCCCCCATACAATATAATATAGCCCTCCATAGAATATAATGCAGCCCCCATAGAATACAATGTAGCCACCTCATACAGTATAATGTAACCCCCTCATGGAGTATGATGCAATCACCCCTCATAAAATATAATAAATATAATACAGCCCCCCATAGAATATAATGTATCTCCGAATAGAATATCATACATCCCGCCTCCCCAAAGGAATATAACGTAGCCCCCCATAGTATATAACACAGCCACATAGTATATAACACAGCCACCCTATAAAATATAATATATCCCCCCATAGTATATAACACAGCCACATAGTATATAACACAGCCACCCTATAAAATATAATATATCCCCCAATAGTATATAACACAGCCCACATAGTGTATTGCACGGCCCTCATAGTGTATAGCGCGGCCCACATAGTATATAGCAGGGCCCACATAGTATATAGCAGGGCCCACATAGTATATAGCAGGGCCCACATAGTATATAGCACAGTCCACATAGTATATAGCGCGGCCCACATAGTATATAGCAGGGCCCATATAACACAGCCCTCATCTCTCCTCCCCCCCAGGAATGGCCCCACAGCCACAGTTCAGGACGCACTGACATTTAAAAAAAAAAAACACTCCTCACCTCTCCTCGTGCCCGCGCTGCTCCTGACTCCTGTCTCCTGCACTGCCTGGCACAGTGAGTGAGGGATGACGTCATCGCGCACCCGCTGTGTCAGAGATAGAGCGGGGAATGATGGGAGAGGGAGCATCAGCTGACGTTCTCTCCTCCATCATTGCTTTGAACTGTACCGGCAGACGCCGGTATAGTTCAAAGCAGCGGCGGGGGGAGTCAGCGCTAGGGGTAGGCGGACCCCCCTGCCTCACAGAGGCCGGGTGGCCTCATCATGATAGGTGTGCACGAGGCGCGCCCCTGCTTCTAGGGGGGGCAGCTGCCCCCCCGCCCCATGGTGAGAACGCCCATGATTCATAGAAAGACTTGCAATTTTCAGTATAACTCTGCTCAGTTTATATGACTGCACGTTCTCTGGTCCAACAATAATGTCCAGGTTGCTAAGCAGCAGAGTCCCCAACATGAGACTGCTGTACGGTGGTGTCACTGCTGACCCCTCCATAAAGCATAAATGGCACAGTGGCTCAGTGGTTAGCACTGTTGCTTTTTGGTCCTTGGTTCATATCCCACCAAGGACAACATCTACAAGGAGTTCGCATGTTCTCCTGGCAATTGTGTGGGTTTCCCCTGGGTTCTGTCGTTTCCTTCCTTTCCTTAATTAACCACATGTCTATTTTCAGCAGGCCAGGAGGAATAGACTGCTATCTATATATTGACTTTGGAATTTATGTGTTTTTTTCTGGTTGGTCAAGAAAACACAGACTTTTATTTATAAGCCTGTAATATTGACTTTTAAGCTGACATTCCTTGTTAGTGATGGGCGAGCACTGAAATGCTCGGGTGCTCGTTGCTCGCGTTGAGCTTATTGGAATACTTCGGTGCTCGACTTGAGCAGCGAGCCCAATGTAAGTCTGTGGGAAACTCGAGCTTTTTTCCGGAAACCCCCCCCGGCAGTCTGCACAGGGGCTAGAAATTGTGTAAATCGATGGGAACAGTGCTCAAATGACATGGGAACCACATGGGGAAGGCTGAAGAAACTGCAGTGGAGAATTGCAGTGTTGAAGCTGAAGAACTGAAAGTATTTAAAGTTAGATAGAGGAGCAAGGTCAAAAAATTGAAGTACTATGAAGGAACCTTACATCATTTTCATATCAGATAAAATGTAACCTTTATTATGACTGATATAAAACAAGACAATCACACAGAAAAACAACCAACCGTGCCACCTAATATGGTCCTAGAATTGGAACCCTGATGAGTAACTGCCTACCAGCGGAGGTTGGCACCCTAAACACAATCGAGATTGGCGCCCCCGCTCCATGACGGCTGAACCCTATATCTCCTGTATGACCCTGGCTGGTGCATCATACAAACATCCAATTGCCCAGGAGCGGACTTTATAGTGGATGCCAAAAATAGAGGTAGTTAATTAGGCAACAGAAAAAAATGTGCATAAGAGTGCTGGTGACACAGACAATAAAGTGACATGTGCAAAACAATTGAGTACTGTTCCCTGTGACTTTAAACCTTCCTGTCAGCGGAATGCGCCCCCGCTCCATGACGGCTGTCCCTTAGAAACCTTGGTAACACTAGTAATCCTTAAAAAGGGACCTATCTGGACCTGACCTCACCTCCCTACTGACCAAAATCCCACAGTGTCTGTCTGCTATCTCAGTCTTCTTTTCTGCTCGCTTTCTCAAACTGAACATGGACAAAACAGAATTCATCATCTTTCCCCCATCTCTCTCTACCCCCCCACCAAACCTATCCATCAATGTCAATGGTTGCTCCCTTTCCCCAGTCCCACATGCTCGGTGCCTTGGGGTGATAATCGACTCTGCCCTCTCTTTCAAACCACATATCCAAGCCCTCGCCACCTCCTGCCGCCTCAAACTCAAAAATATTTCCCGGATCCGCTCATTCCTCAACCATGAAACCACAAAAACACTAGTGCACGCCCTTATCATCTCCCGCCTCGACTACTGCAACCTCCTACTGTCTGGCCTCCCCTCTAGCACTCTGGCACCACTCCAGTCCATCCTACACTCTGCTGCACGACTAATCCACCTGTCTCCCCACTATTCCCCAGCCTTCCCCCTATGCCAGGCCCTTCACTGGCTCCCTATTGCCCAGAGGCTCCAGTTCAAAACCTTAACCATGACATACAAAGCCATCCACAACCTTTCTCCTCCATACATCTGTGACATGGTCTCCCGCTACCTACCTACACGCAACCTTCGATCCTCTCAAGATCTCCTTCTCGACTCCCCCCTCATCTCTTCTTCCCACAAACGCATACAAGACTTCTCCCGGGCTTCCCCCATACTCTGGAACTCCCTGCCGCAAAACATCAGACTTTCACCAACAACGGAGACCTTCAAGAAAAACCTGAAGACCCACCTGTTCCGACAAGCCTACAACCTGCAATGATCCTCAGTCTACTGAACCATCGCACGACCAGCTCTACCCTCTCCTAGTGTATTCTCACCCATCCCTGCAGTCTGTGAGCCCTCGCGGGCAGGGTCCTCTCTCCTTCTGTACTTGTGTGTCCCTTGTCCAGCACATGTTTATTGTACTTGTCTATATTTTTCCCCTTTTCATATGTAAAGCACCATGGAATAAATGGCGCTATATAAATGTATAATAATAATAATAAAAAGGGCAGCACAGTAATATGATAACATGGAAGGCATAATTTATGCCTGCAAAGTGGTAATGACATGCGGCAAGAGAAAAAAAACCAAAAAAAAAACCTGATAACAGTAAGTAAATAAAGGGTACTCAAGGTTGGTAGATGATAACGAAGACCTCAACGCGTTTCTCCTAATCGGATCATCAGGAGGTAGATAACCAGATGCTGTGTGAGACAATGCACAATTCCCCCTATATATATGCTGCAGTCATTCAGCAGTCCCATTTCCTCCAAATTGTAGAGGTTCCATTTTCAGATGTCTCATTATGGGATCCAGTGCTGAATCTGCACCATAAAATGGCCACAGTCTTTCCCGCTATCAACCTTAGAGATCATGTTTAGGATAGGTGGAAAAATCAATCACCGCTCCCATCTCCTGGTCACACACCGATACTAGGCGAGAGTTACATCACGTGAGGCATAATTAACCTAAAGTGACTTGTCAGCTGGTAATTCCTATGTCACCACTCATACTGCAGTACCGCGATCCAGTGTGCGTATCAGGTGGACCGCAGATGCTTCCTGCTCCATAAGGATACAACAGCGCATGTCTGAGGCTAAACCAATGAACTGACACCGTTCACTGCACCTGATCAAGCCTGTTAGTGAGCCATAGTAACGCGGCGAGCGCTTCACAGTGGAGCGCAAGCATTTCCTGCATGGTGACGTTACCAAGCACTTACTATTGCGCATGTCCGAGCTTCATGATGAAGTATAATAGCGCGACATGCGTTCCTGACTGGGACACAAGCAAATTCTGCTCAGTGAGTTGTTACCCAGCGGTGACTTTAGTGCATGACCTGACTAGTTAAGCACAGCGGTACAATATGCGTTTTAACTTAAAGACGCAAACAATTTCTGCTTAAAGGTTCTGTGCAATAACACCTACCTCAGATTTTTCAGGTGAGATATTAACCCCTTCACCCCCAAGGGTGGTTTGCACGTTAATGACCGGGCCAATTTTTACAATTCTGACCACTGTCTCTTTATGAGGTTATAACTCTGGAACGCTTCAACGGATCTTCGCGATTCTGAGATGTTTTCTCGTGACATATTGTACTTCACGTTAGTGTAAAATTTCTTCGATATAACTTGCGTTTATTTTTGAAAAAAACGCAAATATGGCGAAAATTTTTAAAATTTTGCAATTTTCAAACTTTGAATTTTTATTCCCTTAAAACAGAGAAATATGTCGCACAAAATAGTTAATAAATAACATTTCCCACATGTCTACTTTACATCAGCACAATTTTGGAACCAAAATTTTTTTTTGTTAGGAAGTTATAAGGGTTAAAAGTTGACCAGCGATTTCTCATTTTTACAACAAAATTTACAAAGCCATTTTTTTTAGGGACCACCTCTCATTTGAAGTCACTTTGAGGGGTCTATATGGCAGAAAATACCCAAAAGTGACACCATTCTAAAAACTGCACCCCTCAAGGTACTCAAAACCACATTCAAGAAGATTATTAACCCTTCAGGTGCTTCACAGGAACTAAAGCAACGTGGAAGGAAAAAATGAATATTTAACTTTTTAGCCACAAAAATGATCTTTTACAAACTTTTTTTTTTATTTTCACAAGGGTAAAAGGAGAAAATGGGCAGATAAGGTTGTTATGCAATTTCTCCTGAGTACGCCAATACCCCATATGTGGGGGAAAACCACTGTTTGGGCACACGGCAGAGCTCATAAGGGAAGGAGCGGCGTTTGACTTTTTCAAACTAAAATTGGCTGGAATTGAGATTGGACGCCATGTCGTGTTTGGAGAGCCCCTGATGCGCCTAAACAGTGGAAACCCCCACAAGTGACACCATTTTGGAAACTAGACCCCCTAAGGTACTTATCTAGATCTGTTGTGAGCACTTTGAACTCCCAAGTGTTTCACAAAAGCTTATAATGCCTGGGTGTGAAAAAAAAAAAAACAATTTTCCACAAAAATGATTTTTTAGTCCCAAATTTTTGAATTTTTCCAAGGAAATTGGACCCCAAAAGTTGTTGTCCAATTTGTCCTGAGTACGCTGATACCCCATATGTGGGGGGGGGGAACTGTTTGGGTGCACGGCAGGGCTTGGAAAGGAAGTAGTAACGTTTTGGAATGCAGACGTTGATGGGGGTCATGTTCCGTTTGCAGTGCCCCAGATGAGCCTAAACAGTGGAAACCCCCCACAAGTGACCCCATTTTGGAAACTATACCCCCTAAGGAACTTATCTAGATCTTTGGTGAGCACTTTGAACCCCCAAGTGCTTCACACAAGTTTATAATGCCCGGGCATGAAAATAAAAAATCCTATTTTTTTCCCACAAAAATTATATTTTAGTCACTAATTTTTTATTTTCTCAAGGGTAACAGGAGAAATTGGACCACATAAGTTGTTGTCCAATTTGTCCTGAGTACGCTGATACCCCATATGTGGGGGGGAACCACTGTTTGGGCGCACGGCAGAGCTCGGAAGGGAAGGAGCACCATTTGACTTTTTCCAACCAAAATTGGCTGGAATTGAGATTGGATGCCATGTTGCATTTGGAGAGCCCCTGATGTGCCTAAACAGTGGAAACCCCCCACAAATGACCCCATTTTGGAAACTAGACCCCCTAAGGAACTTTTCTAGATCTTTGGTGAGCAATTTGAACCCCCAAGTGCTTCACACAAGTTTATAACGTAGAGCCGTAAAATTTAAAAATCATATTTTTTCCACAAAAATGATCTTTTCACCCCAATTTTTATTTTTCCAAGGGTAACAAGACTCCAAAAGTTATTGTGCAATTTGTCCTGAGTGCGCTGATACCCCATATGTGGGGGTAAACCACTGTTTGGGTGCATGGCAGAGTTTGGAAGGGAAGGAGCGCCGTCTGACTTTTTCAACGCAGAATTGGCTGGACGCCATGTCGTGTTTGGAGAGCTCCTGATCTACCTAAACAGTGGAAACCCCATAAATGACGCCATTTTGGAAACTAGACCCCTCAAGGAACTTATCTAGATGTGTGGTGAGAACTTTGAACCCCCAGGTGTTTCACTAAAGTTTATAACGTACAGCCGTAAAATAAAAAATCTTTTTTTTTTTTTACAAAAATGATTTTTTCGTCCCCAATATTTTATTTTCACAAGGGTAACAGAAGAAATTGGAACCCAAAAGTTGTTGTCCAATTTGTCCTGAGTACACTGATACCCAATATGTGGGAGAAAACTACTGTATGGGCGCACGTCAGGGCTCGGAAGGGAAGTAGTGACGTTTTGGATTGCAGACTTTGATGGAATGGTCTGGGGGCGTCATGTCACATTTGGAGAGCCCCTGATGCACCTATACAGTGGAAACCCCCCACAAGTGACCCCATTTTGGCAAATAGACCCCACAAGGAACTTATCTAGATGTGTGGTGAGCACTTTGAACCCCGAAGTGCTTCACAGAAGTTTATAACGTACAGCCGTAAAAATAAAAAATCTTTTTTTTTTTTACAAAAATGATTTTTTCGCCCCCAATATTTTATTTTCACAAGGGTAACAGAAGAAATTGGAACCCAAAAGTTGTTGTCCAATTTGTCCTGAGTACGCTGATACCCAATATGTGGGAGAAAACTACTGTATGGGCGCACGTCAGGGCTCGGAAGGGAAGTAGTGACGTTTTGGATTGCAGACTTTGATGGAATGGTCTGGGGGCGTCATGTCGCATTTGGAGAGCCCCTGATGCGCCTAAACAGTGGAAACCCCCCACAAGTGACCCCATTTTGGAAAATAGACCCCACAAGGAACTTGTCTAGATGTGTGGTGAGCACTTTGAACCCCGAAGTGCTTCACAGAAGTTTATAACGCACAGCCGTAAAAAAAAAAAATCCTTTTTTTTTTGCAAAAATGATTTTTTTGCCCCAATATTTTATTTTTACAAGGGTAACAGGAGAAATTGGACCCCAAAAGTTGTTGTCCAATTTGTCCTGAGTACGCTGATATCCAATATGTGGGAGAAAACTACTGTATGGGTACACGTCGGGGCTCGGAAGGGAAGTAGTGACGTTTTGGATTGCAGACTTTGATGGAATGGTCTGGGGGCGTCATGTCGCATTTGGAGAGCCCCTGATACGCCTAAACAGTGGAAATCCCCAACAAGTGACCCCATTTTGGAAAATAGACCCCACAAGGAACTTATCTAGATGTGTGGTGAGCGCTATGAAGCCCCAAGTGCTTCACAGAAGTTTATAATGTACAGCCGTAAAAACAAAAAAATATTTTTTTTTGTACAAAAATGATATTTTCGCCCCCAGTTTTTTATTTTCCCAAGGGTAACAGGAGAAATAGGCCAATTGCACAATAACTCTTGGGGTCCAGAGTACGCTGATACCCCATATGTGGGGATAAACTACTGTTTGGACGCATGGCAGAGCTGAGAAGTGAAGGAGCACCGTTTGACTTTTTCAACGCAGAATTGGCTGGAATTGAGATCAGACGCCATGTCACATTTGGAGAGCCCCTGATGTGCCTAAACAGCGGAAACCCCCCAATTCTAACTCCAACCCTAACCCCAACACACCCCTAACCCTAGTCCCAACCCTAACCACAAACCTAACCCTAACACACCCCTAATCCCAACCCTAACCCTAATCCTAACTTTAGCGCCAACCCTAACCCTAACTTTAGCCGCAACCCTAACCCTAACCCTAATGGGAAAATGGAAATAAATACTTTTTTTTAATTTTATTATTTTTCCCTTACTAAGGGGGTGATAAAGGGGGGTTTGATTTACTATTTATAGCGGGTTTTTATGATTGGCAGCTGTCACGCTAAAAGACGCTTTTTATTGCAAAAATAGTTTTTGCATCATCACATTTTGATAGCTATAATTTTTGCATATTTTGGCCCACAGAGTCAAGTGAGGTCTTATTTTTTGCGGGACGAGTTGACGTTTTTATTGGTACCATTTTTGAGCACGTGACGTTTTTTGATCGCTTTTTATTTCGATTTTTGGGAGGTTAGAATGAACAAAAATCAGCAATTCATGAATTTTTTTGGGGGGGTATTTATACCGTTCCGCGTGTGGTAAAATTGATAAAGCAGTTTTATTCTTCGGGTCAGTATGATTATGGCGATACCTCATTTATATCATTTTTTCATGTTTTGGCGCTTTTATAGAATAAAAACAATTTTATATAAAAAATAATTATTTTTGCATCGCTTTATTCTGCGAGCTATAACTTTTTTATTTTTTCGCTGATGATGCTTTATGATGGCTCGTTTTTTGCGGGACAAGATGACGTTTTCAGCGGTACCATGTTTTTTTATATCGGTCTTTTTGATCGCGCGTTATTCCACTTTTTGTTCGGCGGTATGATGATAAAGCATTGATTTTTTGCTTCTTTTTTTTTTTTTTTTAAGGGGTTCACTAAAGGGGTTAACTAGTGGGACAATTTTATAGGGGGGGTCGTTACGGACGCGGCGATACCAAATATGTGTACTTTTATTGTTTTTTTTTTTATTTACAGGAAGAAGTGAATTTATTGGGGAATATTTTTTTTTTTTTTTATTTATTTTGGATTTTTTTTTTACACATGTTTATTTTTACTTTTTTAACTTTTTTACTTTGTCCCAGGGTGGGACATCACTGTATTTTATCAAATCGCTGGTGTGACAGTGTGCACAGCACTCTGTCACACCAGCGATCGCACAGGCATAGATGCAGGCTTCTCAGTGCCTGCTCTCGGCAGGCACTGAGGTAGCCGCCTCCCTCCAGGACCCCGGCGCCATCTTGGATCCGGGTCCTGGGAGGGAGGAAGCCCTCAGAACAGCGCGATCACATCGCGCTGCTCTGAGGGTCTCAGGGGGGCGCGCAGGGAGCCCCCACCCTGCGCGATCCTCCCCTGTGCCCCCAGTACACCGCGATCATGTTTGATCGCGGTGTGCAAGGGGTTAATGTGCCGGGAGCGGTCCGTGACCGCTCCTGACACACAGTCATGGGTGTCAGCTGTGATAATCAGCTGACACCCGGCGGCGATTAGCTGCGCTCCCCTCAGGAGCGCAGCTGATCGCCTATGACGTACTATCCCGTCCCCGGTCATACGGGCCCAGGTACCATGGACGGGATAGTACGTCCGATGGCAGTAAGGGGTTAAATGAGAATATATTTCACCTGGTGCAGAAATGAAATACTGCCATATAGTGCACCCACATACATTTCAGTGTTGAAGCTGAAGAACCGGCAGTGGAGAATTTCAGTGTTGAGGCTGAAGAACCGGCAGTGGAGAATTTCAGTGTTGAGGCTGAAGAACCGGCAGTGGAGAATTTCAGTGTTGAGGCTGAAGAACCGGCAGTGGAGAATTTCAATGTTGAGGCTGAAGAACCTGCAGTGGAGAATTGCAGTGTTGAGGCTGAAGAACCGGCAGTGGAGAATTGCAATGTTGAGGCTGAAGAACCGGCAGTGGAGAATTGCAATGTTGAGGCTGAAGAACCGGCAGTGGAGATATGCAATGTTGAGGCTAAAGAACCTGCATTGGAGAATTGCAATGTTGAGGCTGAAGAACAGGCAGTGGAAAATTTCAGTGTTGAGGCTGAAGAACCGGCAGTGGAGAATTTCAGTGTTGAGGCTGAAGAACCTGCAGTGGAGAATTGCAGTGTTGAGGCTGAAGAACCGGCAGTGGAGAATTGCAGTGTTGAGGCTGAAGAACCTGCATTGGAGAATTGCAATGTTGAGGCTGAAGAACCGGCAGTGGAGATATGCAATGTTGAGGCTAAAGAACCTGCATTGGAGAATTGCAATGTTGAGGCTGAAGAACCGGCAGTGGAGAATTTCAGTGTTGAGGCTGAAGAACCGGCAGTGGAGAATTTCAGTGTTGAGGCTGAAGAACCGGCAGTGGAGAATTTCAGTGTTGAGGCTGAAGAACCGGCAGTGGAGAATTTCAATGTTGAGGCTGAAGAACCTGCAGTGGAGAATTGCAGTGTTGAGGCTGAAGAACCGGCAGTGGAGAATTGCAATGTTGAGGCTGAAGAACCGGCAGTGGAGAATTGCAATGTTGAGGCTGAAGAACCGGCAGTGGAGATATGCAATGTTGAGGCTAAAGAACCTGCATTGGAGAATTGCAATGTTGAGGCTGAAAGAACAGGCAGTGGAAAATTTCAGTGTTGAGGCTGAAGAACCGGCAGTGGAGAATTTCAGTGTTGAGGCTGAAGAACCTGCAGTGGAGAATTGCAGTGTTGAGGCTGAAGAACCGGCAGTGGAGAATTGCAGTGTTGAGGCTGAAGAACCTGCATTGGAGAATTGCAATGTTGAGGCTGAAGAACGGCAGTGGAGATATGCAATGTTGAGGCTAAAGAACCTGCATTGGAGAATTGCAATGTTGAGGCTGAAGAACCGGCAGTGGAGAATTTCAGTGTTGAGGCTGAAGAACCGGCAGTGGAGAATTTCAGTGTTGAGGCTGAAGAACTGGCAGTGGAGAATTTCAGTGTTGAGGCTGAAGAACCTGCAGTGGAGAATTGCAGTGTTGAGGCTGAAGAACCTGCATTGAAGATTTGCAATGTTGAGGCTTAAGAACCTGCATTGGAGAATTGCAATGTTGAGGATGAAGAACCTGCAGTGGAGAATTGCAGTGTTGAGGCTGAAGAACCTGTACTGTACTCCTTGGTTGCCCAACGAACTGTGACCTCTGCTGCCAGCGTTTTCAGATGGGAATTTTTTTAATAATTCCGCAACAAGGGCCTTGTTACGCTTCCCACGGCTGCGGGGCGTCGGGACATGGCATAGCTTGCCTAACTAGCCAATGCTCCCACGCCGCCGGTCCATGACGACGTGAGGCATGCGTCCCAGATGGTAAGAGAATGTGGACCCACTGGACCACGGAGGGAGACCCGGGCCTGCCCGGACTAGGGAAGGGCAGCGACCGGGATCCGTGGCAGCTGAGCATGTGGGCAAGATGGCGACCTGCAGGACTAGACAACACCGCACAACTTCAGGTATGAAGAAACATAAAGTTTACTTAAAGAAACACAGTACATAAACAAAACATAAGACCGGGCTCCCGATTCTGCACATCAGAGAAGGGTACACGACTCAGGATCACAGACGAGTGCAGGACGACATCACGGGTAGATGCAGTCCAGGGTTATCTGGCACGTGCATACTTGGGCGGCCTCTCTCTCAGGCCTCAGGCGTAGCACAGGCTCAGCAGGAGAATATCAGACACTGACCTCAGACAGACTTCAGACGATGGCGGGGTCATCACGGGTAGATGCAGTCCAGGATCATCTGGCACGGGCATACTAGTATGGCCTCACTCTCAGGCCTCAGGCGTAGCACAGGCTCAGCAGGAGAACATCAGACACCGACCCAGGACAGACGTCATCACAGGGTAGACCAAGGAGGAACCGGCAGGACATCGGAACATCAGGAACACGGACAGGACATCAGGAACACGGATTGGATCTCAGGGACACAGGAACACAGACAGGACATCAGGAACACGGATTGGATCTCAGGGAGTCAGGAACACGGACTAAAACATCAGGAACACGGATTGGATCTCAGGGAGTCAGGAACACGGACAGGAACACGGATTGGATCTCAGGGAGTCAGGAACACGGACTGGAACACAGGAACACGGACTGGAACACAGATTGGAACTTAGGAACATCAGAACACTGGTATCGGACTCCGGACATCTGGCACCGATCGGCAGGCTCCGGACATCTGGCAAAGATCGGCAGACTCCGGACATCAGGCAGAGAAGGATAGGATCCGGACATCTGGAAGTGGTCATCGGACATCGGATATCAGGCAGTGATCATCAGGAAGGACACGGTCCTCGGACTCCGGACATCTAGTATCGATCTGAAAAGGAACCCCAGCGGTCTGGTGCAAGCCCCGCCAGGCTCAACGGGACCTGGCCGGGGATTGCACAGAAGCTGAGCACAGAGTAATAGAAACTCAGCACACACACCGGACTCCTCCTTCCACGATGAACTCAGGTTATATAGCAAGGAATCACAGTCACTGGTACAGGGTGCAGGACACAGAAGGACTTCAGGAACAAAACACAGAGGACACAGTTCAGACAGTCAGGTACAGGATCAGATCCAGGATCAGGGATACGGGTAATAAGACACAGCAGGAACAGGCCTGGATATGCAGGCTCCAGGAAGGGCATTCTGGGTAGTCAGGCCCCAGCATAGGCGAAAACACAAGACACAGTTCAGACATTCAGGTACCGGGATAGATCCAGGGTCAGGGATTCAGGGAACAAGATACAACAGGAACAGGCCTGGATATGCATCCTCCAGGAACGGCGATCTGGGTACTCAGCCCCAGGCATAGGCAGAAACACAAGACAGGACAAGGGGAATCAGCTCTCCAGAGCTGATCAAACTCAGAGCAGGAGCTGAACACACAACCACACATGGCTAGGTTCAGGAACTCAATGCAAAGTCAGTGCAAAGCTCTGGCAACGCCCCACAGGGCTGGGGAACTTTATATATGAACTGCTTCACAGCGATAGACTGGAGCAGTAATTCTAGTACACACCCAATCCTCATAAAAGCAGGACAGGTGTGGGCCGCGCCCCCTAT